>CAUYPK010054067.1:0-11887 GCA_963574355.1 Loris lydekkerianus | reverse complement strand
TGATCAAAAATTTTTTGGGTGGGTTTACTTTTGTGGTGGAGGATTACATTGGTCTTTATGGAGGATAGGTCTAAGAATGTCCTGGAGAGCTGGTTTAGTTGTGGCAAATTTCTTCAACATGTGAATGTCATTGAAGTATTTAATTTCTCCTCATAAATGAAGCTCAGTTTAGCTGGGTACAAGATCCTGGGTTGAAAATTATTTTGTTTTAGGAGATTAAAAGTTGATGACCATCCTCTTCTAGCTTGAAGGGTTTCAGCAGAGAGATCTGCAGTTATTCTAATATTCTTCCCCTTGTAGGTAATGGTTTTCTTTTGTCTGGCAGCTTTCAGAATTTTCTCCTTCATATTAACTTTAGTGAAATTGATTATGATGTGTCTGGGGGATGTCTTGTTTGGGTTGAGTCATGCTGGAGTTCTGAAACTGTCTGCTATCTGAATTTTGGAATCTCTTGGCATTTCTGGAAAGTTCTCCTTCATAATCTCATGGAGAAGAGACTCTGAGCCTTGTGAAGCCACTTCGTCACTTTTGGGTATCCCTATAAGACAAATATTGGTTTTCTTCCAACTATCCCAGAGCTCTCTGAGAGAGTGGTCTGTTTTTTCTCTCCATTTCTCTTCTTCTTTGAGGGTTTGGGAGCGTATGAAAGCTTTGTCTTCAATGTCAGAAATCCTTTCTTCTGCTTGCTCCATTCTGTTACTGAGGGATTCTACTGTGTTTGTGAAATCTTTGACGGATGCAACTTCTTGTCTCAGTGTTTCAAAATCTTTGGTCAGTTGGTCTTTGAATCCATTGTTTTCTTGAGATAACTTTTGGAATTCTAATTCGATCTTATTTGCTATCTAGATCCTGAATTCAATTTCTGACATCTCAGCTATTTGTTTGTGCAAGGGGTCTTGTGTTGTTTCTGCCCCATTGTTCCTTGGGGGAGATGATCTACTCTGATTATTCATATTGCCAGAGTTTTTCTGTTGATTTCGCCTCATGATTGTTTTTCACCGTTGCCTCTGGCCGTGCTCAGAGTTGGGGAGGTGTCTCTCCAAGATTAGACCCTAGTGGGTTCACTTTCTTGTTGCTGGATCTTTGTAGGGAGTTCCTCTGGGTGTAGTTCCTCTGGGGCTGCTCTAGCTAGGGAGTTCTGGTTGTGGAAGCAGCTACGGTGTGTGACACACCCGGATCCAGCAACAGGGATCGGGTGGTGCACATGGTTCTGGGAGTGCCTGGCACCCAGTAACTTTGGCACAGAGAGCCCAAGGCTCCAGTAGTCTCTGGCCAGGAGAAGGGCTCTGTGCAGAGGCATGGAGGGCTCCAGAGGGCATGCAGCTACCAGAGTCCCTGGCTCAATGAATGGGCTAGTGTGGAGGCTAGGAGGACACAGGAGAGAGGACGCAGGGTTGCGTGGCTCCCGCAGTTCCTAGTCAGGGAATGCGGAGGCCCGGTGGGTGCTGGTCACTGGTCGGGGGTCGCTTCACAGCTCTTATGTAGGTCTGGGAAGCACCAAATACAGGAGTTTGAGGTTGCTATGAGCTGTGACATCACGGCAATCTACCCAGGGCAACAGCCCAAGGCTCCAGTGTGCCAAAACCATCTCACTCTGCCCCTAAGGATTAAGGCTGTAAGGCAGCTTAGTCCCTGCCTTTAGGCTACTCAGTCACTAGGTTACTTTGTCTTGCCTGATCCTTGGTCTGGGACCCTGAGGGCAGAGCTTGGCATGGCTGTTCTTTCCTAATGGCTTCCTGTGCCCAGCTCAGTCTGGGGCCCCAGACAATGCCCAAACTTCTCCACACTCCTGCTCAAGCTCTCCCCAAGGCAGTTCAACTGAGTGCCAAGTTCAAGAACACCAAAACAGTTCACAGGTAAGGCCCTTCCGGTTTGCAGTCTTACTGTTGCTTGTACTCACGGTTGCCAGAGTGATTAGGTTGATCGAACACACGCAATCACTTGCCAGTTCTCCACTGTTTTTGTCCTCCTCTTGGGGTCCAGAAGTCCCTTGCTGGCTGCCTGTATTCTCAAAGGGATGATTATAGGCTGATCCCACCAGCCAGAGATGCCTGGAGTCCTGTCTCCCCAGACTCGCTGTGCCCAGTTGCAGGGAAGCTGTTATTTGGCCGCCATCTTTAATCCTCTCTCTATATGATTTTTCTATCTTTTTCAAAGTGAAGATTGCTCCTTGAAGTACTTCTTAAAATTTATTTTTAAAAACGAAAAACTTATAAAAATTTGTAAATATCCACCAATCGTTAAACTAGTTTACACAAGCATTTTTTTCTTTTTAAGTTTTGGATTAATATGTGGGTACATACAATTAGGTTACATTGTTTGCATTTATAAGGTAAATCTGAGTTACAGTTGAGTCCTTCTGGCTAGTGTGCTATACCCTTACTTCATGCCTGTTAGGCAATTTTAACCAGAGAGTGGGAAAAACAGTGAAGAATGTCCCACACCACATCTATGAAGTGAAAGTCAAATTCATTTTTACAGATTGCCTATAGGTAAATAAACAATGTCGAGTAATGAATCAGTCAGATCTGAGTTCGAATTCTGACTGCTACTGACAAGTCAGATGGCCTCAAACAAGTTCCTGATCCTTTCTGAGGCTATATTCTCACATGTACGATGAGAATAAAGGCACCTACTTTGCAGAGTTGGCAACTGTTAAGTACAGAAATCTGTCCACAGATGCTAATTACTTCCTTTCCTAGAAGCAAGTCTTTGAATGCTGGTGAAAGTGTGAAGAGCCATTTGGTAGAACATCAGTGGAGAGGAGAAGATGAACCAGCTGTGCTCCTGGGGACATTCCTTTAAGGGATGATTTCTGTACTCTGGTCTCACACTTTTTCCCTTGCTTTCCACTTTTCTGACCCTCTTTTTGCTCATTGCCACTTCTATAGAAACTGAGCAGAGAAATTATGGAAGATGAATCAATGCATCACGTGTCCTCTTTTAGCTTATCAAATAGGAAGCTTCTATGAATAGAGTTTTATATAGGTTTGTTTAAGTGTTTTGGACTGTATGGGTTTCCCTTTTGGATTTCATTCCCTACCTCCATCAGGAGCTGCGTGAACTTCCCTGACATTTGCTGACACCTGTGCCCCAGTAAACCGAGGAATGGAGTGGACTCTACCAGACAAACTGCCGCCTCAGACGTGAGGCGGAATCAGCACTATAACCCAAGTATGTGTCTCTTCACACGAGGCTGGTGGTCTCTCAGGTCTCTTCAGGGTTCTGGCCTGTGGGTTCCTGGCACTCAACTCCTCAAGTAGGGCCTGTGCCCAGGTAGAGTCTGATATAGGCTGGGACTCAGGAAGAGAAAGAAAATAGGAAGTGGGGGGTGTCATTGGCATGTGCCCTATCCAGGGGCTCACCCCTTCATTCTGCACCCCAACTATCTTGACTGTTTTTGGTTCTTTGACTGTCACTCTTTAACCTGCTTGAAATTCCTTTCTCCCTTTCTTGCAGGCTAACTTTTCCTCACCTTCACAACTCATTTTGAGCATTAGCATCTCCAGGGTGCCTTGGCACCTTTTCCTGGATCCCCAGCCGAGGTTAGGTAACTCGTTCTGAGACTCTTGTTGCCAGATCTCATCTTTTTCTTGGTTTCCATCACACTATATGATAGAAGTCCGTTGACTCCTTAAAGGAAGGGATTGCAAGTTGCTGATTCTACACCCCTTCCCTTCTTTGTGTTTCTGAATCTGACCTTAGCCTTCTCCCTTATTATAATCATCCCACCAAGGTCCTTCTCATCTCTAGCCAGATTATGAACTGGCCTCTTAAACAGTTCTCTTCGTCTTGCCCCAAACAACCACCGCCAGAGGGTCTTTCCAAAATATAGATCCAACTGTACCTCTCCTCTGCTTGGCTCCCCTATGCATAGAGAGGCTGCATTAACTCGAGTCTTAGGTTGGGTACCAGATGCAGACCCTAAAGCAAAGAACAAAGTGCAAGTAGTTTGTGTGGGAGATTAAAGGAACATGAGAGTGGGTGGGTATGTAAGATGGGTTATAAACTCAGGTTTCCCTCCAAAAACCTCCCATTTGGGTCATTGGCTGAGTGCGCTACCAGCCAATTATTTGCCACTCTGATCTGCCCTGCATAGGGGCTGAGCAAGACCCAGTGACTAATAGGTGCATCTAGGGAGAAGCCCGATGGGGCAGTGAGTGTTGAGGAGCAAGGGAAGGGGCACTGATAGTATCCCCTACAAACTGGCTCATAGGCCTTATATGACCCCAGCATCTCTCAACGTTCTAGCCCCCTTTTCCTTCACTGCCTGCATCAGTCTTTGTGCTCTACTAGCCCTGTACTGCCTGTGGTCTCAGTATACCTTGAGCTAGTTTTATTTATTTTCTTTCTTTTTTTTTTGCCTCCATGCTGCTGCTCATGATATGCCTCTGCCTTGTAGGTCCTTCTCTTGCTTCTCCACCTAGATAATATCTACACTTTCTTCAAGATTCAGCATCCCCTCCTCCAGGAAGTCTTTCTTGAATAACTCCTTACCTAGCCTGATTAGATGCCCTTTATGCAGCAAATCTGCCTCCCTCACTGGACCATGGAGTCTGGCACTCATACTTGATTTGATTCCTCCTTAGGGAATCCCTAGTAATAGGCATGTGGCTGGCATCTCAATAAACGTACATGGAACTGAAATGTGCATCTGAAATTCATTGTTTAGTACATGGTTGGGACGGACTCAATATTTATGTCCTGAATTGAAGTAATCTTTGCCACAGTTACTTCTTTTCATTGCAGAGGCAGTAAGGGAACAAAACTAAATCCTCCCCTTCTGCAGGGAACAGGCGCTTTGCTCTTCTACCCAGAGTAATTAGAGATGGAAGTGATGACCACAGGGAGGTATAGAAGTTATAGGAGACAGAAGGCCCTAAGGGACACACACAAACACACAAATGTAGACAGGCAGATACAGAAGCAGAAAGAGAAAAGAGAGGCTAACTGTTAGAAGAAGAAAGGATGGACTCAGAAGAAAGGGAAAGATGAAATTGCAGAGGAATGAATGGAAAGGAAGGAAAAAAGAAGAGATGGAAAAAGTGAAGGATAAAAAGCAGGAAGAAGGAGAGGAGAAAATAAGGCCAAATAACATGCTAATTGCAAAAGAAGACCCCTGGAAAAAGGTTTTCCCCCTCTCAGGGCTGTAGAGATGAAAATTGGAGCTGGAGCTATGGAGTATTTTTCTCCTCTCCCACTGTGGGCTGCAGGCAGAGGTGATGGGGGAGGAGGGAGAGGAGGCTGCTGTCTGTCCTGAGCCATATGGGACCCACATTTGCTGCTACTGTCTGATGGAACCTCCTTTGGTGATGAGCTGTGTGTGACATCATTTGGCCCCTCTATTTGTTCTCTTTTACAGGGTCAAATCTGCAAGGAATGGGCCAGAGTGATATAGCAGCTTCTATGTGCATGCCTTTGGCCTTGTGCTGCTGGATGGCAGTGGCTCATGAGAGAATAATGAATATATCAATTTTTAAAGCTGCCTAATTCTCCTCTCAGCTCAGCTGTCTAAAAGTTTGCAAAGCAGGCAACATGACTCCCTGAGAGAAGGCCAGGAGATGTGATTGAGTGTCAGGTCTGCTGCTGTGACTGCTAGCACCCTAGACTGTTCCTTGGTGGGCGAAACAGTAGTGGGAGGGAAGAGAAATGGGTCAACTCATCATTTAGGTCACAGGGCAGGAGCTGAGAGAACAACATTTTGTAAAAATTAACTTCTTCCTGAGTTCTTAGGTAGACTGGATTCAGGAGTTTGGGAAGGATTTCTGAAAAGGCAATTTCTTTAATTAAACCTTTTACCACAGATATTTTCTTCCTTCATACATTTGCTATCCCCTGTGCCAGTTACTAAGCTATTGTCTCTCTGTTCAGTGATGGGGAGGTAGGACTCTGCGCACGATTTTTTGCCTTGCCAACTGTGTTGCCTGTTAAGCTTTGCCAGCAGGGGGCACCAGTGGGAGAAGGGATTTGCTGCTTCCTGCTCGCTCACTGTTTTTGTGAGCAGCTCCCGAGAAATGCTTCCTCAACCCTGCAGTGCTAGCTCATTCCCATAGTAGCAGCTAAATGCAGTTGGTAGCTTTCCCATCATTTACGGAACCAAACTCTCTGGGGGCATGTCTGTGGAGACACCAGCACAGCCAACTGGCCAACTACTCCTCCCTCCAGAGGTCTGGGTCCATCTTTGATAAGCTCCTCTTTTTTTTTTTTTTTTTTTTTTTTTTCCTCTTTTGAGACAGAGCCTCAAGCTGTTGCCCTGGGTAGAGTGCTTGGCATCACAGGTCACAGCAGCCTTCAACTCCTGGGCTCAAGCGATTCTCCTGCCTCTGCCTCCCAAGTAGCTGGGACTATAGGCACCCACCACAATGCCCAGCTATTTTTTGGTTGCAGCCGTCATTGTTGTTTGGCAGGCCTGGGCTGGATTTGTTCCTGCCAGCTCAGGTTGCATGTGGCTGGCGCCTTAGCCGCTTGAGCCACAGGCACGAGCCTGAACTTCTAAAGTTTTAACAACTACAACATCATCCCAACGTTCTTCCAACTGATAGGGTGACCAACTCATTCTGTTTTTGGGGGGATTTTCCAAGTTTTTGTGTGCTAACAGGCCAATATTATGGCAATCCTCTTAGTCCCAGGCGAATCAGGGAGGTTGGTCACCTTAAAGCAGTAACTGCTCCCTACAGTTGCTACCTTAGATACCAGTTAACAATTTTACATCAAGATAATAATCAATTACAATAAATTTCTCTGTCAAAATAATCGGTTTGATTTCCGTCTCCTGATAGGACCTTGATGGATTCTCATATCTAATTCTTAAAAAGCAATGTTAAATCAGAGACTATCCATTACTTGTGGGCAAAATCTAAAAGTGCTCTGCTAAGGAGCATTACTTTGTTTTATTGCAGCTATTTTGATCACTATTGCTATAGCAGCAGCAGTTGCTCTGGGTGACATTAATACTTCACGTATATGTAGCATCTTACAGCTCACCAAACACATTTGGCCATTTTTTCTCACTCGTTCTTCACAAGAGCTCTGTGAAGTAAGTACTATTTACTTTTATTTGAATTTAGTAGAGTGACTTGCTCCAATTTACATAGCTAGTCACAGATTTCTGAGTTTCAAACTAACTTAAAAAAAAATTCCCCTTCTTTTTTGTTACCTGGAAGCCTTTCTTGAATTGAGTTCAATTAGAGGCAAGCAGCAGTTATCTTTCATTTTCCTTTATTCTTCCCACTCTGCTTTCCCAATCTCCACCTGCAAGTCTTTGAACTTTATCCAGCTCTACTGCATGAAACTGACCACCAGGATGCCCAGTGTAAGGAGCAAGGCTCCCTGTGTCCTACACATTTGCCTGAACATTTCCTCGGTGCTGGCAGGTCTCACATTTTCAGTAGATTTACATTTAAACTAAAAACTTTCTAGAACCCTGGACTTAGACATTTGGCTTAGACTCTGGCATTTCCCAGGTCGTTCAATTTTATTAATAATATAAAATAATCTAAGTTAAACAGCTGGATCATTTTATGTTCAGAAAATATTTCCGATCTTAACTGCTTTATTTGGATAGGGTTTGAAGTTTTCCTGTAAATGACGTTTTTTGGTGGCACTGGAGAAGTGTGCCTGGAAGATGGAGACTGGAAGCACTAGGAAGGCAACAAGGCACCTGGCACCCAGGTGGTGCCGTGGAGAACTAAAATATCTTTGTTGTACTTCCTGCTCTCAGTCTGCTTACAGACTTACAGTTTAATTACTGAACTCAGAGCCTGTCTTAGTGATTTTGAAGCAATCATATGATGCCTTTAGCCATGTTGGAGTGGGAGGAGCTCTGTGTTTAGAAGACTGGTAGGTACAAGACTGTTAGAAGTGAGAAACTTGAGTAAATAGCCTCTCTGATCCTCACTTTTTTTCAACTCCAAAATTAGAATAATACTTAACATTATAAATTAGAATGTGGCTTTGGAAATATTAGAATCCAAATAGGGCCAAATCCTACCTTTTCTATCACTTTGTATGTCTATTGGGGTTTTAAGAATGTTATATCAATAATAACAGAATAAAATTCAAAGAAGTACTTTATTGATATCTAAGAAAGAATCCCCAAACCTCCTATGTGTTTGCATGAATTATTTATTTTTTACTGGAACAAAAGAGCACACATTTCTTATGTTACTGTTTCTATGGGAACAATTTAACTGGGTCCTCTGTTTCATGGTCTTTCATGAGACTACAATCAAAAGACCAACCAGGCCTGGGTTCTCATCTGAAGGCTTAACTGAGGAAGGACCTGCTTCCATGCTCTCTGACATGATTGATGGCAGGATTCAGTTTCTTGTAAGCTGTTAGACTGAGAGCCTCAGTTTCTTGCTGGCAGTTGGCTGGAGGCTGCCTACAGTTGCTTGTCATGTGGGCGTCTCTATAGCAGTTTATTTCATCCAAGCCAGCGAAGGAGAGAGTCTCTTAGCAAGATGGAAACTTCAATCTTATGTAGCTTAATCGTGGAAGTAACATACCATCACCTTTGCCATATACTACTTGTTAGAAGCAAGTCTTTAGGGTAGCCCACCCTCAGTGGGATTATAAATAATAAAAGGTGGTGGTCATTGGGCACCACTTTAAAAGCTTCTTACCACAATATGGCTCTGTGCTATAATCTAGATAGAATATGTGGCCAGGACTTGGATCAGTAGTGAGGACTCCCACATATCCTCCCTCATTCCACCCTATAAAATCTAAATCTTGGGACTTTTCCCGAAAGTCTACCTGTACAAGAGTGTAAGCCTTCTAGTGGTTCACCTATATGTCTCAGGCACATGTAGTGGAAGAAAAAGGAGAGCATGGCAGGTCTGGGTGAAGCCTGGGATTCCACCTTGTAATATAGTAACGAGTCAACTGAATGTGGGGCTTGATCACTTATATTAGCAACTCCATCACCATGGCAGGGGTGCTGGCAATAGGATGAACAGAAGTTTCAGTGTATGAAGAGGCGCTTAGCCTTGTCACACAGTGTCTGTAAAGGATACATGGGAGTTCATATAACAGAACTAAATATGTTAAACATCACTTTAATGTTTAATTTCAAAATGAGTTTTGAACATAAAATGGGGCATATAGGATAAGAATTTATTGTAGTCAAAGAGACAAGGAGAGACCTCACAGAAAAAAATTAGATATAAGATGCTGATAAACAGAGGGGAGTCCAGAGAGGGATATGGTACAGAGATGTGCACATTCATTCATTTATTCAACTAACTTGAATTGAAAACTGATTCTGTGCCCACTCTGACACTGAAGATATGGAACTGAAAAGAGCAGTGTGGACAAATGGAGAAGACGAATGGGCTGGTCAAAGCTTAACTACGCAATGACAGAAGAAATAATTAAGGTAAGTTCATAGTTCAGTAGTAGCTCAGAGGAGTGGAAGAGTTAATGCCACTGGGGAGGGTGGGAAGAAAGAAAATGGTAAAAAGAAAAAATGACATAGGCTCAGCACCTGTAGGTCAGTGGTTAGGGTGCCAGCCACATACACCCACGCAGGTGGGTTCAAACCCAGCCCGGGCCTATTAAACAACAATGACAACTGCAATAATAAAATAGCTGGGCATTGTGGAGGATGCCTGTAGTCCCAGCTACCTGGGAGGCTGAGGCAAGAGAATCACTTAAGTCTAAGAGTTTGAGGTTGCTGTGAGCTGTGACCCCATCGTACTCTACTGAGGGTGATATAATGAGGAAAAAAAAAGAAAAAGAAAAACAACACAAAAAACAAACAAAAAGAAAACCAGAGACAAACCACACATGTGGCATCCAAGATGTGTCTTAAAGGTTGAAAAAACAGGCAATGAATGAGGTTTTGTTAGAGGGAAAAGTTGTGCAAGAAAGAAGCAGGGGCTGAACGAGTTCTTCCCGGTAGCATTGATGATTGGGTCATGTTGTATCTTCCTTCCTCTTAGCCGCTTAGTTATTATTGAGTAAAAACCCACCCCAAACTTAAGGGATTTAAAATACCAACAACTTACTTTCTTATGATTTTCTGGGTTGGTGAACTCAGCTGGGTGACCCTGCTGCTCGACATGGTGTTGGCTGGGGCCACTTATATGTCTGTATTTAGCTGGAAGCTCAGCTGGGGCCAGAATGTCCAAGATGCCTTAACTCAGATGCCTGGTGCTTCAGCTCATGTGTCTAGACAGACTGGCAGCTGGCTAGGCCTTGCTCTCTCCAGATAGTTCCTCATTGTCTTTTTAAAACAGCTACTGGGTGAAAATGGAAACTGTCAGGTGTCTAAGGCACAGATTCTAGAATTTATATGACATTACTTTGCCATATTCCAGTGACTGAAATAGAGTCACAGGGCCAGCCCAGATGCAAGGTTAGGGGAAATAGACTTTACCTCTTGATGAGAAGAGTGGTGTGCATATACTGGGATGGGCCAATTGTCTGCTGCCACTTTTGCAGACAGTTTGCCACAGCTGCACACTTGGCCTTATGCTTGATGTGGAGAGAAAAGCTCAGTTAAGTTAAGCAGTAGTTGAGGTCATTCAAGCAAACGGGCCCTGGAGGGTTTGAAGACTCTTCCAGCTCTCATGGGCCTATGCTCCCATTGGAAGCCATGCCCATTTTGCAAAAGAATTTGCTAGTCCCAATTCAAGGAAGAGGAAGTGAAAACTGCTTGCCTGGTTCTAGACAGCACATTTATTTATCCCTGAGAAGCAAGACAGAAATGGCATGCTATCAGGATTTGAAAACATTTCCTTAAATTTGATGAGCTTAAATTCAAAGGCAGGTAATACATTTTGCTTCATCAGTAAAGCTTCAATCTCCTTGATGAGCACATGCAACAAAAGCTGAAAACAAAAGGCATAATATTACCATGGTGATGGCTAATTGTGGTGAATCTGCATATATTAGTTCACAGTAACACAAATAACACTCCTGTAGGCTAAAGTGCTAAGATACAGAAAGTATTGTTCTGTTTAAAATGTTGTGAAAAATCACAGTCTGCTCTGATTAAAATAACATTAGAAATATTAGCAAATTAAACATTGTTTAATGGCGAATAGAAAAGAAAAACATCATTTTTCTCCAAAGTTCTTTGAGAATTCAGTTCAGGATTGTTGTGTTAGGAACTGGGATATGGTAGTCTCTGTACCTGAGAGAATTCTGAAAATGAGTATAGATCTTTGGGGTCCTTTTATCTCCCTTTTAGTGTGAGTTTTTACATTGGCATTCCTTTCCCAGATGTCCAAAAGTCTCCTTGGAAATGGCACTGTGGTTGGAGCTACAGGGAAGACAAAGAGACAGGCCCTACCTTTAGGAAGAAATATCCAGTCATATCCAGTAAGTCACAACACCTTCCAATTTGGGGGAACAATCTACCTCTGTGAAAATTAATTTCTTCATATGTAAAATGGGAAGAGCATGCTCCCTAAATAAGACAATTAGGATAAAGCATTCAGAAGCTAACAGTTGTTTAGCATCAGTGACATTAATTGGAGGGAAGAGGCCAGTACCTATGAAATGATGGCAGAGACAGGGTGACGGTGATGTGCTGAACTGTAGTTTATTTCTTTTTTATTTTTTTATTTTTTATTTTTTTTAATTTATTTTTATTATAGATAAAAATATGCACCATAGATGTGGCCCAACCCATCACCCTACCTCCACCCAAACCTCCCCCCTCCCTTCCCCTTCCTTGGTCCTTTCCTCATAGTCTTGTGGTATAGTTGGGTTATAGCCTTCATGTAAAAGCTATAGGTTAGCTTCATAGTAGGGCTGAGTACATTGGATACTTTTTCTTCCATTCCTGGGATACTTTGCTAAGGAGAATATGTTCCAGCTCCATCCATGTAAACATGAAAGAGGTAAAGTCTCCATCTTTCTTTAAGGCTGCATAGTA
>CAUYPK010054065.1:0-11918 GCA_963574355.1 Loris lydekkerianus | reverse complement strand
TGTAGAATATAAATGTCTTAACACAATAACTAAGAAAATGCCAGGAAGGCTATGTTAACCAGTGTGATGAAAATATTTCAAATGGTATATAAAACCAGTGCATGGTGCCCCATGATCGCATTAATGTACACAGCTATGATTAATACAAAAAGATAATAAAATAAATAATATTTCTGTAAAATAATTTTCATAGGTCAAAGGTGACAATGACCCTAAATTCATAAAATCAATTGGTTATTGTCCAGTCTCTACTCCCATATCTTGTGTAATGCTTTCTCTCTGCCAGATGAGCTGAGAAACACTGGGGGAGGGGTATATATTACTACTAATCTATCATTGTTCATGGTTATTTTAAGAGTAAGTGACCAATGTAATTGAATTTATCCATGCAAGAGAGACGTGATTATGAAGCTACTAAAGGTGCCTTGTAAATGTACAGGCTGATCAGGAAGACTTTAGATAGGTAAGAGAACTGCCCCCAGATGAGATTAGAACTCTTCTGACCTGTGCAATTACTTAGCTATGATTATTTACTTTTTCTAATACAACACATATTTTCATCCAGTTAAACTAAACCAAATACAGGCGTAGAAAACAAATCTACAGTTTCTTACTCCGAATGAAAATAGTGATGTTTCTGTATAATTTATATACTTGGAGGTGGTATTTAATAAATGTTGGCTTGCTTCAAACAACATTCATTACGATCAGATTCGAACACAATACATAAAAAATAATATTCAGTATAATAAAATCCATTTGTTGCACAGAACGATGCTATAGAAACTGAGTTCACTGTAGAACTTAATTTGTCCACCAAACACAGCTAGCTGTGACAAGTCAAATCTGAAAACAGCAGGGAGCGGACTGTCATGTCTAGGCCATGTCTTTCCCTGTCCTCTTAGGCTATTTGCATTTGTATCCTGAATCGCATTAACCACCAGCAGACATGTGAGAACTAGAACAAGTACTCTCAAAAAATTGCTTTGATTTAGAAGAGAACTTAAGATGTTTTTTCCGCATTTGGGGCCAAAGCCCTCACTCAAACATGAAGCATTCTATCTTACAGCGTCTCTTACAGCATCTAGACTCTGGTTAGGGTACCACTTACATTATTGTTTTGCAAGACCCGCAGTGCCTTGTTGACATTGTTCAGGGCATGAACTCTTGTTGATCCTTTTTCTTTTGGCTGAAAATAAAATGAAATTGTGTTTATTTCCCAGCAGACAGATCAACAATTAACTAACAATGAAATAATTTATGAATGTCGCTTTAAGTTGGAATATTTTAAATGAACACAGTCTGCACTGCAGCTAATTGTCCTTAGCCCGGTTTGTTTTTAGCAAGAGCCAACCACTCCCCCAGAATTATAGCATTTTTCTTTTCACAAAGGCTACTTGGGGATGATACCTCCTTTATTACATAGTCCAGTTGGGGATTACTGCATGGTTGCCAACGACAGAGACATCAGTGTGCATAGAAATATTTGCTAATAAGGTAGTTAAACAAGTTAATTTCAAAACTTTTAGAAAAATTTAAGGGAGATTTGAGTCTACCAAAGTTATATAATGCCAAATAAGGTTAAATAAAACTATTTCTGTGAATATTATCTTAATGGTTCTAGTCTCTGAAGCTCAAAATCTAAATAATCTTAGTTTTCCTAACCCACATTCTCAATCCCAAAAGTCATATTTTGGCCTGTAATGTTTAAGCTAACATCTGCATAGCTCATTACAATATACAAATTATCATTTATTCAGTTGGAGGGTTTTAGAAATTCTAGCTGTTATGATGCTTATTGTATTTATGCTTTCTTTCTGTTTTATTTATTTTACCCCATGAGCTATTGCCCAGAACACAACTTCCTTTCCTTCTCTCCTCCTGCACTGTTCTTCCTTTTTTCCATCCTGCTTCCATCCTGAAGTTCCTAAAGTGAGCCCACTGCCAATGCAAACCACTCACAAAGCTCTCCTCTTAACCTTCAGGTGACTAGAGCTGCACTACAAAGTTGGACAAGTTGCATTCAACCTTTAGCTCTGCCACTTTTGTGCTGTGTGACTTTGGGCATATTTATCAATCTCCCTGTACACCAGTTGTATCATCTGTTAAAATGGAGTTAATAAAAACAACTATTTCCTATATTTGCTGGATTAATCCAATGTGCTAACATGTATAAAACTTTAAAAGTATCACATAGTAAGCACAATATAAATGTTTGATATTATTATTGACCTTGTAGTATGGTCCAAGTACTTGGAAGGCACTATTTCTAAACTTTCTTGCAAGGAAAACAGTTTTATCCTCATTGGACATAAAATGCACCTCAGGGTAAGAGCTAATATATACGTAAGTATACAACTGATAACCTGGTAGAGCCAGGACGAACAATATGTCTGTGCCTGTACAATCAAAGATTTTCAACATTTATTTTCTTTTTTATTTCTCTACCTTGTGCATTCACCAACTAAACAATCTGTCCTTATACTTCTTGAGTTTTACTTCCATACTTTCCAGCATTGTTCTTGTCTTTCTCATGCAGTTCCTCATCTTAAAACAACTTGCCTTTTGTGCTGTCTGCTGTGCAACCCAAACTAAGCTAAAGCATCCTTACCTCCAAGCTGACTTGCCTGACACTCTTTATCAAGCAGTGTTGATGTCTGGAGTTTAGACTTCTTACAACTTTAAGGATAACTGTATGAACAGGAATCTCCATTTTTTGCCTATGAGAAAATTTTCCTCCAAGAATATCCAAATGACATAGGTATTTTTGGTATTTTTGGTATTTTGGTATTTTTTCCCATTTCCCATCACAAAGAAGAAGAAGATAGACATAGAAAGACAAGATTTGAGATCAAAAGAAAAGCAGCAAAAAAACGGATCTGCTTGTGTGCCTGTATGTGCTGTGTGTATAAACACAAGTCGAATGGCAATTTTAGAATTTTAAAGTTTAGAAAATAATTACCCAAATCAATCCTCTGATTACTAGTTAGACAAAAGCTATATATTACTCTTTAGCTGGTTGCAAAAGAATTGCAGGAGGAAGATTTAGTAACATGTTCATTTGCTTCAAAGTAAAAATTCAAACATTAAATATACACATCTATATATACGTGTGCATATTTATGAGCCCCAAATCTATTCTATTCTTTAAATAAGCTATGGTTTCTGATCTTAAAGTACAAACTTAAATCTGTCCCTATTAGAGTGTCTTTGGGGAGTAATTTTAATTTTATAGTTGTAAGGCAAGTAAGTACCTTCTTTTAGCCCTGGGGATATCCTTAGCCAGTAATCCAAATGCAAATGCTTCAAAGGAGGATGCTAAGATTTCTGTTCAATACTATACCCAACTCCCATTAGGGGTAGAAGATATATCTCTGCAGAAACTATTAGGATTCAAGAGCAGGTACAGAGAATTGGAGTTCTGAAAGTGGGAGCATATGTGTATATGGCAGAGGAGATTATGCTCTATGGGAAAGGCAAAACCCTCAGACCAGTGCTGACAGATTTGTGACTAGAATGAACAATAGATAACAGATTGTATAAGCAGCAGTATCTGAGATTAAATAGTACATTTAGGCATGTATAAATATTTGGCAATTTTCCCCAGCACTGCATTACTCCACATTGGCCAATTTCATGGATATTTCATTCACCATTTTTTCTTCAGTTTGTGTTACCTATTAGTTTCATTTCCTCTTTGCATCTACATATGTACATAATGAAAATCTCAAGTTATTTATTTTTTACTTTTTTCAAACCTTGTGCCTATGTTAAATTTGTTAACCCTGAAAAAATTTCTTTGGGTGGTGGTACAGTTGCCTGAGTCACTGAAATGACCAGAGAGAGTCGCAGCAGCACTGAGAAGTGGTCACGCAGGTACCCAGAGGTAAAGAGATAAAAATGTTTTGTGCACAGGGGCCAGGACAGGTTGTAGAACCCATGATTCTGAAGTAATTTTCATAAACATGTGGGAGACAACTGGACTACCTTATTTTGTAACTGAAAGCAGCACTGACCACAGAATAGTAGAGAAAGTAGGAACATGCAGAAACATATTATTTTCTCTAGCTGTGTGTATACATATAATGCATGCATATATAACTTGCTCACATACAAGTCATAGGATGTGGAAGATTATTCACAAATACACCTCTAACCAATGAGATTAAGCCTAAGTAAATACAATGCCCTCACATTGGCTAAAAGCATAACAAGTTCATCTGTAAGGCAAATCTGAATTTTTTCACTTGGCTAATTATTTCAATATATTGTTCAGTTCATATTCTATCAATCCAAGTTTAAACTTTTTGAAAAATTATGTTTTTAAATGGGAATTTGATTTTAAAATATATTAATCTCATATGGTAGTTGAAGATGATTCAAAAGTGAAATCAGCAGGCATATCTCTAGACTGGAGAAATCAGAATTTACCCAAGGAGACATGGCACAGCCGCGTAAATGTATACCAAAATAACAAAACTATCAAAAGAAAAATAGACGTTCTATGGGATTTAAGAAGACAGAGAAATTAGCAAAGGCAATTTGGTGAGGAGAAATTAAGGTTTTGGAAGGATTGTTAGGACAGACAGTATAGAAAGCAGTACAGACAATTGAAACAACATAGGCAAAAATCCATACATATCTGAATGTATTTACAGAGACCAACTTGGTTTAGCATAAATGAGTTGCCAAAGGCAAGTTAGGAGAATAGGACTTTTAGTATCTTTTATTTTGAATAACTGCTGGAGTTTGTATATTATTAACAAAATCTGTATGTATGTGAGTGTTGTGTGTGTGTGTGTGTGTGTGTGAGCATGCGTGCATGTCCAGGAGTTATAGTGAAAGACAAAAGGAAAATATTAAGGCAATAATTTTGCAGGACTAATTTGATATGCAGCATGGCTGTGACTGTAGATTGGGGCCTTAAACTCCACTTATTAGAATAATAGCACTCTAAGAATAAGATTATTTCAGTCAGGAGATTTGAATTCTGGAGCTTTTTTCCCCATTGTGAGACTTTAATCAACACGACTTTATTGACCTCTAACTGTGTGTAACAATCATATCTATCTCACAGGAATGCTGTGAAGTTAGAGGAGATAATATTTCTCAAAGATAAGTTACATTCTCATCACATATGCATTGTGTATTGGACTGAAATGCCTAGACTTTATTATCCTGCCCCACATTAATTGTGTCTTTATTTACAAATTAATACAGATTCATTCCCCCAAATTGTAAAATATACAAAAGCACAAAGATAATTTTAAAAGTAATTATGTATCACAGCTTTATAAGGACATTCAATAAAAAAGATACCAAATAGGAGAAATGAATGCTATCTCTTAATTAAAATAAATTACCGTATATACTCGAGTATATACGGTATATTAGTAAGCATTTTCACTTTGTTGTTCTAAATATGATAGATTATGCCAAAATGAAAATAGTGACGTGAGTTTGTGTTACTTAGGAATGTCTTGTGATGCTAATTAATTAAATCAATACACATTAAATTATTGAATTTTACTAGATCTCACAAAACTACGCTATTTGCCTCTGATCTGAAATTCTACTAAGGTTAATGTTAACCTTCTTAAAAATAAGTCACGTACCAGTTTTTGCCCTGTCAGGCCTTCAAGGAGGTCGAGGAGGCGTCTCCCATCCTGCAGGTCACTGAAGAGGTTCTCTATTTGCTGCTTCCCAGACTGAAATACAAAATATATGGAATTTAACAAAGCAAGCTTCAGTTGCTCTGTTTCCAGGATTATGCCCTTCAACATTTAAAGCTATATTTAAGGATATTTAATGTCCATACTTTTTAATCGGTCAAGAGTGGTGGTTGATAAAACACAGTTTGTGTTAAAAAGCAAAACAAAGCTAAATTTGATCATTAAGTCAAATCTATCTGAATTGGTTCTGAATAGCAAGAATCGGAGATCTATAGCCTAATTGATTTAACTAATCCAACTTATTGAACACTGGCTTTATGAAGAAGAGAAAAAACGTATTTTAACTCTTAGGCAGTTTGGGGTGAAGAGAGAATTGAACAAAGACCATATTCGACTTTCCCTTGACAGGTACACAAGATTGAACTGTTCTGTGTAGTTTAAAGTATAATCCACATTTATAGAGTGTTTGACATCCTCATTGCACAGAACATGGTTCCTCTGCATACACATGTGGACACTGATTCACAATGGCCTGTTCTCATACTGAATAAGTCAGATTTTAGGGAGTTCTGGTTTAAATAGAGTTGATATAACCCTGTGAAAATGTTTTCACTGTTTTTCTCAGTTCCTTGCTAAGGAATTATACTAAGAGATAATAATAGTCACTCATACTAGCTAACATTTTTGGAGTAACTATTCTCAAGAGGCACTCCACTAAATGAATTTGATCTTATTATCACTTTTGCAACAGTTCAGTCAGGGTAGCATTAATACATCCATCTTGCCAAAAAGACACTGAAAGTTTAAAAATGTGCACCTTTGCTAAGAAGAATATGTTCCAGCTCCATCCATGCAAACATGAAAGAGGTAAAGTCTCCATCTTTCTTTAAGGCTGCATAGTATTCCATGGTATACATGTATTAATACCACAATTTTCTAGTCCATTCGTGGGTCGATGGGCACTTGGGCTTCTTCCATGACTTAGCAATTCTGAATTGGGCTGCAATAAATATTCTGGTACAGATGTATCCAATGTACTCAGCCCTACTATGAAGCTAAATTATCGCTTTCACATGAAGGCTATAACCCAACTATGGCACAAGACTATGGGGAAAGGGCCAAGGAAGGGGAAGGGAGGGGGGAGGTTTTGGTGGAGGGAGGGTAATGGGTGGGGCCACATCTATGGTGCATGTTAGAATGGGTACAGGCGATTGCACTAATGTACACAGCTATGATTTAACAAAAAAAAAAAAAAAAAAAAAAAAAAAGAATAGCCGGGCGTTGTGGCGGGTGCCTGTAATCCCAGCTGCTCGGGGGGGGCGCCTGTGGTTCAGTCGGTAAGGCACCGGCCCCATATACTGAGGGTGGCCGGTTCAAACCCGGCCCTGGTCCAAACTGTAATAACAACAACCAAAAAAAACTCCCAGCTGCTCGAGAGGCTGAGTCAAGAGAATCATCTAAGCCCAGGAGTTGGAGGTTACTGTGAGCTGTGATGTCTCAGCACTCTATGGAGAGCGATGAAGTGAGACTCTGTGTCAAAAAACAAAAAATTAAATAAATAAATAAATAAATAAATAAAAACAAAATATAAAAACTAGCTGGCTAAGCACTTGTTGCTCAGTTATTAGGGCACTGGCCACACACAGTGGGGCCTACAAAACAATGACAACTACAACAAGAAAAAATAGCCGGGCATTGTGGTGGGCGCCTGTAGTCCCAGCTAGTTGGGAGGCTAAGGCAAGAGAATCACTTAAACCCAAGAGTTTGAGGTTGCTGTGAGCTGTGACGCCATAGCACTCTCCCAAGAGTAACATAGTGAAACTCTGGAAAAGCTGGGGGCTACCACAGTGGCTCTCACCTCTAACCCAGCACTTGGGAGACAGAGATGGATATATTGCCTGAACTCATGGTTCCAGACCAGCCTGAGCCAGATCAATACGTGGTTTCTAAAAACAGCCAGGCATTTGGCGGGCGCCTGTAGTCCCAGCTACTCGGGAGGCTGAGGCAAGAGAATCACTGGAGCCCAAGAGCTGGAGGTTGCTGTGAGCTGTGGCGCCACAGTACTCTACCAAGGGCAACAGAGTGAAACTCTGTTTCTTAAAAAAAAGATGAATGAGAGAGGAATTCATTGGGTTTACCAACCAGGAACACTTTTGGGATGTGTCCCATAGAGCCCTGAGTGTGCAAAACCTTTTTTTTTCCTGAGACAACGTCTCGCTCTGTCACCATGATTACAGTGCTGTGATATTACAGCTCACAGCAATCTCAAACTCTTTATTCAAGAGATCCTCCTGCCTCAGCTTCCTGAATAGCTGGGACTAAAGACGCCCACCACCACACCTGACTAGTGCTTGCTCAGGCTGGTCTCAAAGTCCGGGGAGTTCAAGCAATCCACCTGCCTCGGCCCACCCAGAGTCCTGAGATTGCAGGTGTGAGCCACAGAGCCCCGTCTAGGGTTTCACTCCGGTTCAGGCGGGTCTGGAACTCCTGCGCTCAGGCAATCCACCCGCCTTGTGGTAGGATTACAGGCATGAGCCCCCCATAATCATGCCTGTAATCTGGCTCACTCCATGCTTAAATTACATTCTGCATTCATTTCATCTCCCTACCCCCAAGAAATAAGGAAAATGGGCCCTTTTTTCTTTTCTTTTTTTTTTTTTTAGAGACAGAGTCTCACTTTGTCACCCTGGGTAGAGTGCTTTGGCGTCGCAGCTCACAGCAACCTCCAGCTCTTGGGCTTAGGTGATTCTTTTGCCTCAGCCTCCAGAGTAGCTGAGACTACAAGTGCCCATTGCAACGCCAAAATTTGGCCTTGCAAAATTCTTTCATAGCATTTGCTTAAAGGGAGTAGTGAGGGTTAATGTCAAGAGCTGCAGAAGAAAGGTGTTCCAGGGAGAGTTGGTGGTCTGCTGTTTTGTTGTGGTTTAGAGGGAAGATTTAGAGTCGTTGCTGCTACTACTGAGGTTGTGGATGGAAATGGTGGTAATGTTATCTTGTTTGAGATAGAGAGACTAAAGAATTGATTAAATGAAAGGAAAGAGGGAGAAGCTATAGATATCGAGGAGGGAAGGACCCTTGGAGAAGTCTAACCCAGGGCACAGGATTATTTATTTATTTAGAGGCTGGGTCTTTCTGTCTCCTGGGCTAGAGTGCAGGGAGGTCATTATAGGTCACAGCATCTCTAACTCCCAGGCTTAAGGCTTCCCGTCTCAGACTCCTAAGTAGCTGGGTCAACAGGCATGTGCCACCACACTCGACAAATGTTTCTATTTTTCATAGAGAAGTGATTTCACTCTTGCTCAGGCTAGTCTCCAACTCCTGAGTTCAGGCCATCCTCCTGCCTTAGTCCCCCAAAGTGCTAGAATTACAGCCATAAGCCATCTTGCCCAGTCTTTATTTTTATTTTAGATAAAATAAAGGGCCCATTTTCCGGGTGGTGCCTGTGGTTCAGTGAGTAGAGCGCGGGGCCATGTACCAAAGGTGGCAGGTTCAGGACCAGCTCCGGTCAAACTGCAACAACAGGAAAAAAAAAAATAGCCGGGCGTTGTGGCAGGCGCCTGTAGTCCCAGCTACTCAGGAGGCTGAGGCAAGAGAATTGCCTAAGCCCAAGAGCTGGAGGTTGCTGTAAGCTGTGATGGCACAGCACTCTACTGAGGGTGACAGAATGAGACTCTGCCTCTAAAAAAAAAAAAAAAAAAAGGGCCCGTTTTCCTTGTTTCTTGGGGGTAGGGAGGTAAAATGAGTGCAGAATGTAATTTAAGCATGGAGTGAGCCAGAATTTGAAGGCATTCCCTTCTGATGGCTTCTATTTTTTCTGTAAAATTGAGATCAGACAAATTTGGCGGTAGCATTAAAAGGATCAGAAATGTGAGTGTGTGGCTCAGAGCGTGTGTCCCACAGCTTTGAGAGGGCCCAGGTAGGAGAGGATTGCTTGAAGCCAGGAGCCTGAGACCAGCCTGGGCAACATAGTGAGACCCTAATAAATAAATGAAAAAATTTTAGAAAAAGAAGGATCAAAAGCTTTAGGCAAATGGAAATTTGTAATAATCATTGTGATTCATAGAAACCAAGCTCATCAGGGCCGTGCCTATGGCTCAATGGAGTAGGGCACTGGCCCCATATGCCAGAGGTGGTGAGTTCAAGCCCAGTCGCAGGCAAAAACTGCAAAAAGAAACCAAGCTCATCAGAACAAAAAGAGTTGCAGGTGGCGTCTGTGGCTCAGTAGGGTGACCGGCCCCACATAAGGAGGGTGGTGATTCAAACCCAGCCCCGGCCTAACTGCAACCAAAAAATAGCCAGGCGTTGTGGTGGGCACCTGTAGTCCCAGCTGCTCGGGAGGCTGAGGCAGGAGAATCGTGAAAGCCCAAGAGCTGGAGGTTGCTGTGAGTCCTGTGACATCATGGCACTCTACCGAGGGCAGTAAAGTGAGACTCTGTCTCTACAAAAAAAAAAAAAAAAAAAAAAAGAGTTGCAGGGAGTATTGAGGGTTCAGGTGAGGTTAGAGACAGCTAACTCCTAGGTATGATAAGTCTCAGGTCGCCCAGGTAGAAGATTATAAAAGGTGGAATTGAGGCTGGGCAAGGTGTCTCACACCTATAATCCTAACACTCTGGGAGGCTGAGGTGGGTGGATCCCTGAGCTCAGGAGTTTGAGACCAGCCTGAGCAACAGCGAGACCCTATCTCTACTAAAAATGTAAACATCAGCTGGGCGTTGTGGCACGAGCCTATAGCCCCGGAAGCTGAGACAGGAGGATTGCTTGAGCCAAGAGAGTTTCAGGTTGTTGTGAACTTTGAGACTGTCTCAAAAACATGGGGGAGGCAGAATTGGAATGATCTAATGTTTGGTTTTGCCTGGTGTGACCAAGAGGAGAAAAGGTCCAGGGATTTGAAGAAATTGGTAGGAAAATGGTTATAGAGTCCCCATGAAATTCGTGTCAGACTAAGAACAAAGTAAATATGAAAAGTACAAAAGATTGGGAGGAACTGGGCAAGGGTCTGGAGAACTCAATATTTTATTTTCTGATCTCAGAGGGTACAGTTCACAATCCTGGTAGGAAGAAATCTTTGAAATGGGGCAAGAGGAAGTAGGCCCCTCAGAAAAGGATGTCCAGATAACAGTTATTTGAAATGAAGGAATTTTGCATTTAATCAGCTCCTATTAAGTGTCAAGCATTGTTATTAATTGTACACATATAACACATTTGATTTTCAAAATTAACCTAAAAGTCAGGCATTATACTCCTATTAAAGAAAACCTACGGGGGCGATGCCTGTGGCTCAGTGGGTAAGGTGCCGGCCCCATATACCAAGGGTGGCGAGTTTGAACCCGGCCCCAGCCAAACTGCGACAAAAAGTAGTCGGGCGTTGTGGCAGGAGCCTAAGGCAGGAGAGTCGCCCGAGCCCAGGAGTTGGAGGTTGCTGTGAGCTATGATTTCACAGCACTCTACCAAGGGCAATAGAGTGAGACTTTGTCTCTAAAAAAAAATACAGAAAGAAAGAAAATCTATGCTTGTCAGTCTTTGTGCTGACCTCCTCACTCCATACCATTATTCCAAAACCACTACCAAAATCAGCAGAGTTAAACTTCTTCTTAGAACTAGTTTTTTAAATTAAACAATTCAAGCCACAAAAATAGTTATGAGGAAAAGTAAATGTCTCTTTTTTCTTTTTTTGCAGTTTTTGGCAGGGGCCAGGTTTGAACCTCTGGTATATGGGGCCAGCGCCCTACTCCTTTGAGCCACAGGTGCCACCCAGGAAAAGTAAATCTCTTTCTACCACTCTCAGTTTCTTTCTTTTTTTTTTTTCTTTTTATTAAATCATAGCTGTGTACATTAATGTGATCATAGACCGTTTGACACATTTTCATCACACTGGTTAACATAGCCTTCCTGGCATTTTCTTAGTTATTGTGTTAAGACGTTTCCTTTCTACATTTACTAAGTTTCACATATAGCCTTGTAAGATGCACCACAGGTGTAATCCCACCAATCACCCTCCCTCCACCCCCCTCCCCCCTCCCTCCCCTCCCTTTCCCCCTTTCCCCTATTCTTAGGTTGTAACTGGGTTATAGCTTTCATGTGAAAGCCATAAATCAGTTTCATAGCAGGGCTGAGTACATTGGATACTTTTTCTTCCATTCTTGAGATACTTTACCAAGAAGAATATGTTCCAGCTCCATCCATGTAAACATGAAGGAGGTAAAGTACCCATCTTTCTTTAAGGCTGCATAATATTCCATGGTGTAC
>CAUYPK010054064.1:0-26833 GCA_963574355.1 Loris lydekkerianus | reverse complement strand
TCATTGAAGGCCAGATATATTATATGAAACATTACGAAACCAGTCACAGGTGTATCCAGATTAAGATTTTGAAGTATTGCTTCTTTTTCTATTGTCTATACGATTTGGCATGATCTATTTTTTGAAATTATCTTTTATCTTTATTTATAAATATTAGTTGTCTATTCTTTGATACTTTGGGAAAAAAATAATAAGAAGTAGTTAATTGATGACTCCATACTGAGCCTCAGAGTCAAAGCACTCTATAATAAACATACCCTTATTTGACAATGTGAATGTTATTTTCTTTGCATTACTATTATTATTATTGCTTAATACTTCGTTGCAGCAATTGTCTGATTTCTTTTCTGAATGTATTTGTCTTTGTTCGTTCTTTGTGAGGTTTTTGTTTCTGGTCCCTATCTTAAACATTGTTATTTTTGTTAAAATTTGAGCCTTTTTAATTTTGTGAAGGCAAAAAGTGGAAGCCTAATGAATACGTGTATATGTGAAAATTAAAAAAAAAAATTACAAGAAACCAATCACTATCTAAAAAGAAACAATAATCTTTGAGATTGTCTTTCTATGAGATAGCCTATTCAGAATATTTTCTAACTTATTTTGACATACATTTGCATGAATACAATAATTTAAATGTGCCATTTTTGGAAAATGGAGCTGCCATATTTATAGGTTCCTTTTCCGAAAAACAGCTCAGAGTGTCTCTACTTTTGGTTCACCTTCCCCATTTGTTGTTTATTAAAATCCATGAGCAACGTCTCGGGCAGGTGTTGACTTATTCTCTGTCTTTAACGCACTGTCTTGACTCTCTTTTCATCCCTTCACATTCTAAATTTCTTTCTATTTATGATACAAAGTAAAATAAAGCCCATTAAATCACGTATTTACACGAAATCAGAGCATTTGTTCAGACACAGCATGTGGTCTGAAGAGAAAGATATTCAAACACGCATCCATTTTTTCTGATTGCACAGGCAATTTCTTTGATCAGGCCTGGAAGGCTGCTGAAAGCCAGAATACTCAGAATTTAAAATGAAATCTCTCCCTTAACTCTCTGCATCTAGAACAAGTGACTGGAGCACTATCATTGCTCTGTGGCCCAAACATCCAGCAGATCTCTGAACAGGTGACCACAGAGCTCTGACTGCCAGTGGGCTGGATGCGTGGATCCTCCCTGCCTGTACAAAGGTGGGCAGTGAGGATCCTGCTGCCTCTTGACCTCTGAAGACCTCCTGGCACCCTGGGGCCAGTGTGTGATGTCTAAGTCAGAAGTGAAATAAGTGTTCCTGCCAAAACCTCCATGAAAAGAAAAGTAGTGCCTTACTTAAACATCTCTGAAGCTCAGCCCTATCTGAGAAGCTCAAAGAGGCAAAAGATTGAAATAACCAGTTTGAGATTATTAAGAGTTTTCTGATAAGGTAAAATTCACTGAAAGCAAAGCAAGGTGCCAAAGAAATGCTCAGAGCAGAGGCCTGTCACTGGGGCTGCTTACTCTGCAGAGGTCATCCGAGTGTTATCCAAGTGTCCAGAGAAGTCGTGGGAGCAGAGACCTGTCTCTGGGGCTGCTCACTCTGCAGAGGTCATCTAAGTATTATCCAAGTGTCCAGAGACATCGTGGAGCAGAGGCCTGTCACTGGGGCTGCTCACTCTGCAGAGGTCATCTGAGTGTTATCCAAGTGTCCAGAGAAGTCGTGGGAGCAAAGGCCTGTCTCTGGGGCTGCTCACTCTGCAGAGGTCATCCGAGTGTTATCCAAGTGTCCAGAGAAGTCGTGGGAGCAGAGGCCTGCCACTGGGACTGCTCACTCTGCAGAGGTCATCCGAGTGTTATCCAAGTGTCCAGAGACATCGTGGAGCAGAGGCCTGTCTCTGGGGCTGCTCACTCTGCAGAGGTCATCCGAGTGTTATCCAAGTGTCCAGAGACATCCTGGAGCAGAGGCCTGTCACTGGGGCTGCTCACTCTGCAGAGGTCATCCAACTATTAATCGCGTGTCCAGGTGGGAGGCTGCCAGGTGACCTCTGGCACAGACCCTGCTACTCTGAATTTCTGAGAAACGGTAGTATTTATATGTGCCTGTATCTGCAGTTAGAAATTAAATAGACAAAATCAAGATATAAGAAGAAACCTAAACTCTCCAAACTTAAATTGGTGAAACAATGACCTGTTTCCCATACATAAAATATCCCTTAGCCTGTACATGTTTAGAAACAAACCACAGAATGTAAGGATTTCTACCTGAATACGTGCTAGACTATCTCCTACTAAAAAGTGCTCATTAGACTCCAATCTGAAGTCTGATCCAAGAGTTTGATACATGGGGAAAATTTAAGAAACCATAAAATTTCCCTTTTTTTAAGACAGATGCTCCCTCTGTCACCCTGGATAGAGTGCTGTGGCATCATAGCTCACAAAAGCCTCAAACTCTTGGGCTCAAGCGATTCTCTTGTCTCAGCCTCCCCGGTAGCTGAGACTTCAGGCGCCCAACACAATGCCTGACTATTTCTAGAGAGGGGGGTCTTGCTCATGCTCAGGCTGGTCTCAAACTCCTGATCTCAAGCAATCCACCCACCCTGGTCTACCAGCATGCTAGGACTACAGGTATGAGCTACCATGCCCTGCCTGATTTTCCCATATATTAATACTGAAAATAGATAACTTTATAATGATTAGTAAAAAATTAACTTAGTTTAATTATTCAAATAACTTTAAGATTGCATTTTCTTGTCTTAAACTTAAATATATCAATTGTGTGACTTTTATAACAGATTTATTTGACCCCTGCTTTGTGTCAGAATCATATAGTACAGTGGCAATATACAGAAAGGGAAGAAAAAAGCATAATTTTTTCCCATTAGGTACGTGCATGATTTCACATAAATTAGAAATAAAAAGAGTTACAATATAATATGACACAGTTAATAATAGAAATTCCTTTTAAGATTATTTTATTCAGTGAAAATGTCATATACTTTAAAAATAAAAGAAAGTATCTGCTACTGTACTCAAATAAAAATTTCATAAAAGGATCTCAATTATAAATAGATTGAAAAGGCCCCCTGATGTGTTATATTTCCCTTTTGCATGAATAAAATTCTCATCTACCCATGAAGCTGGGTGTTTTGTCTTTAAGTTGGCCAATGTAAGTAACCTCCTACTTATCATAAATTAAATATCTATCCATTCCTTATGGTTTTTGTTTTAATATTACTGTGCACAATGCAAGGGACATGTCCAAACCTTTAAGAGTAGAGTATAAATGTGTTAACACAACAAATAAGCAAGTGATGTGAAGGCTATATCACCCGGTTTCATGTAAGCATTCCAAAATAAAATCAGCACACTGTACTCCATACATGCATTCATGTACACAGCTATGATTTAATTAAAAAATTGTATTTTTTGAATTAGCAAAGATAAAGTGTTGATTTATCCCTGTGGTACGGAACTCAAGAGAAGAATAATGCAGTGTGACTGTGAAGTAAGGATATCCAAACTTTGTATTGGAAATTCAACTGAATAAAATAAGTTTTCATTGAGGGGTCAAAAATATATATTTTCTTCCCAACTTCCCGGACCCCACACTCTCTCTGGTTTTCCTCCCAACATGCAGCTCCCTCTGAATCCACCTTGCTACATTCCTCCTTTTCTGATCTCTAGATTTTTGCCTTCTCCAGGTGTTGTTCTTCAGAACTCTTCTCTGCTTCCTTTCACGTCTTCAAGGCCTCATGTTCTTCTGCAGCTTTAAATGCCATCAATATGCTGACAGTCTGGGATCAACGCCTCCGTCAGTGACCCTGTCTTTGATCTTACAGATCCAACCACCTGCCCAATAATTCCATCTGGAGACTGCGTATTATCTTTGCATTTCTCTGCTTTGTCTAACACAAATGAACACACAAAACCACACTATTTATTAACTTCCTTCTTTCATGGAGCAAATAGATTACAACAAGCCAAGCCATTACTAGACTCTCCGTTTATCAGCTTGCATTTCCCTAAAAAGTTTGCACTTAAAAATTCGAACTTTCAAACACACACGTACGTTACTCCAGTGGCCAGATGTAGGCTTGCAGTTGAGAGAAATTGGCATTCGGGTGCTATGTTAACTTCATTTAGGACTCAAGCGAAAACAGCTGAGCTCTTTGCTGTCTAGGCCACCTATCTTCACCTCCCTGTCCAGAACCCTTTCTGTAAGCCAGGCTAGTATTTTCAATTTCTGCGAAGGCCAAACATTGCTGCATTCACGTTGTCTCTCTTTCTCTCAGAATATACTTACCTCTCTCCGGGACATTCTCAACTCAGTCAACTTTAATGTCTACTTGCTGAAGCCTTCATAAATGTTAAGAAAAAAAATCACCCACATGATAAAAAAAAAAAAAAGGCAGAAACTTGAATGTTTTTATGTATAACCATGTTGTGTGAAATATCTCTTTGTGAGGCCAGCTCACACCTGTAATCCTTGCACTTTAGGAGACGGGGGGGATTGTTCGAGGTAAGGAGTTTGAAACCAGCCTGAGTGAGCTGAGACTCTGGCTCTACTAAAAACAGACACTTATCCAGATGTGTTGTTGTGCAACTGTGGTATTTCTACCTACTGGGGAGGCTGAGGCAAGAAGATAGCTTGAGCCCAGGAAGTTGAGTTTACTGTGATCTAGGATCAAGCACCATCACTGCCCTCTGGCCCCGCAGCAGAGAGAGACTCTGCCTTAAAAAAGAAAAAAAAAAAAAGAACAACAACAACAAACAAACAAAAAAAAAAAAAAACCAGGAAAATAAATCTCTATTTGAATTAGGCAATTAATATATGGTTGTAGCTTTATTAATTAGAAGGAAAAAAAATCATTCCTTAGAAGAAAAAAACTTACACAAAAAAGTCAAAATTAGTGAAAAAAATCAAAGCTTCTTGATTCCTTTTTATAAGAAATAAAATTATTACCCATGGAGACTAAATTTCTCAGATACAATTTCTATCTCACATAGACGATTACAGCCATAAAGTTGAATAAAACAGGGAAAAAGCTATGAAATAATTTTTTTAATCAATACACATTAGCTTTTCTTCTCAGATACCTGGGTTTCATGTTCCTTTAAAATACGTATTTCTGGGAAGGTTAATAGTTTCAAATGGAGTTTATAATGTTTTTCACCTAAGTTTCTAGAAACAGAAAATTTTCTCAGAAACTAGGAATTTAATTCTGTGTAGGATTAAGAAAAAAGGCACCTAAGATTTATAGATCGCCTTCCTACCTAGAAAGGTCAAAGAGGTTCCCTTCTTTTTTAGTATGAATAAAAAGTATACATACTTTCAAACTTTATCTTCTATAAAATAAATACATGGACAAGTTTTCAATTTTCCTGATTGATTTATAAGGGAACATTAGCAAGCCATTATTAAGTGTTTCAGGGTGATATGACACACAGTCACATCCAGGAAGGCCCCAGGGACCATTCCCCCCACCCCTCCTCTGACCTGACGATCACTCACACACCCCACACTCGTCACTGTGTCGAGTGACGATCACTCACACACCCCACAGGAGCTGTCGGCAATATCTCCCATCCCGTACGCACTTGAACTCCTTCTGAAGCCTCAGACTCATCTGGCAAGACCTGGGGGCTCTGGGAAGGCCCCTTTGTACCACAGTATCTCCCTGTGTTAGTCAGTCTGGGCTGTTGTAATAAAATACCCTCAGCGGGGCAGCTTACACAGCCCACGGCCGTTTCTCACTGTTCTGGGGGCTGGAGTCTGAGACCAGGTGTCAGAGTGGTCAGGCCCAGGCAAGGACTTACTCCAGGTGGCAGACAGTTGTAAAATCAGGGTTGAAGGGAAAGAGCTCTCTGGACCCCAATCACTGCCTTCACTGCCCCAGGTCCTGACATCATCCCCCTGGGAGTTAGATTTCAGCGTGTGAGTTGGCGGACATGGATATTCAGTTCAGAACACCCGCTAACCGAGCCGCTGCTGTGACTCGACCTTGCCTTTGGAGATCCACATTCCACACACTTTGCAGGACAAAGTTGTCACCACGGTAACTACAGCAACCTAAGCTTGGAGCATCCCCATCCCCGTCCAGGGGCAAAGCGAAGGTTTGGGGGTGAGGAACGCAAAGCCAGGGGACCTGTGATGTTGAACAAGGAAGGAAAGGCAGTGAGGAATACTGGGAGTGAAGGAAAGCAAGAAAACCCAGCTGCCCTTTCCTCAGCTTTACAGGTGACACCTGGGGCCTGCGGCGACCAGGGTGGAGCGTCCAGCCTGCGCCTCATCTGACACGGGCAGCAGCTCTGCCTCCTGTCACCTGGAAACACCTCCGGGCACACGCAGTCACTCAAAACCAAAAGCAACTCACAGGCGCCGTCTAACTTCTGTTCTGCAACTTATGCCTTTGTCACCAGACAACAGGAGAAATTTATTTTTTATTATATCGTTGTTTATTATTTCTTAAAACAAAGGGGAAAAAACCCTCCTTGCCTCCTCTCAGTACAGAGAAATCAGGCCATCACCAGGACAACTAGAACTGATTGCTGCCAAATGGTAGGATGGGAGTCTGAGGGAGAAAACACTTTGATTGTCAGGGTTTGGGGAAATCAGGAGTTTGACTCGGGCAAGTTAAATTTGAGAAACCCATTAGGTGTTAAAGTGGAGAAGACTCCGTCAGCATCTTTCATGCAGAAAGGAAGACAAAGTAGACACACGTGAGATGTGTGCTCTGGAAAAGCACGGAGGGGTCCTGAAAAAGAAGGCCTCTGGGGCAGGAAATGCAGGGAACGGGGTGCAGCCCCATGAGCTGCTGGGGAGTCCTGGTGACAAGGACAGGAGGAGGTGTGAGGCTCACGGCTCAGAGAACCAGCAGGGGGGCACAGGGGCGGAGAAAGAAAAGAGCAGAGTAGCAGTGTGAGATTGAGAGCCAGGCTCTGACCAGGTGAATTCTGGCAGGTTGGGCGGGACATGTGGGGAGCTCTACCTGCATTTCAGAGGAAATGGCAAGACTTAGCACCAAGAACACGGTGGCCAAGCTACACGAGGAAATCCAGCCCAGACCGGAAAGCCCACTGCAGTCAGCCCGGGACTGTTAGAACAGCGCCCGTGACTGTCGCTGCACTTGCATGCCCCGCTCGCAAGTCAGGTCCACGCAGAGATGGCCGAAGCCTGCGCACGAGTCAACCCAGACTCACTGACAGCTGGACACCTGCGGCTGAAAGTGAGTTGACACTCTCCCTTCGTGACATTCTGTGTCGCTGAGAGATTAAACAGGGTCCAATCCACACAGGAGTCGGTGTAGACATGGGAGCATCACTATCATTTTAAGGGGGGCTTGTCTACATGCTGATGTGGGGTGCAGGCTGCCCCAGGGGACCTGCAAGGGTCTAGAGCACAGAGGAGCAGCTGCCGGGACAGTGTGTGAGTGGCCGGCTGCAGACGGGTCCCAGCCACCCTGCAGCGGGTGAGGAAGCAGAAGGGCTGGCTGGTTGGCGTGTGCTGTGGGGAGACAGCAAGGCTTTCGGTCCCACGGACATGCCAGTGGCCAGGGTTCTGTAGAGCTACAGGATTGTTCTGCATTGCTTCAACTCTGAACTCAGAGACCCTGTAATTCTGGGAATTTTGGCCACTGACAGGCTGTGAACTGGAAAGTTAGTATTGCTCTCTGCCTCAGGTTTTTCATTTACCAAGCAAGCCTAATAATAGTGCTCAGGAGGTAAATAAAGCTCCGAGTACAGTGCCTAGAGCAGCCTGGGCGCACCAGGAGTGAGCCAGCAGCAAACGTGACACCCCTGCTCCAAGCCCCGGGCTGCATGGAGAGCAGGTGGAAGGACAGGCATGGACTTGACTCCTATGGTCAGGCCTCCCACGTGCCTCCCACCTCTTGCTCGTCTGAGAAGCTGTGTCGGGTTGGGGGCCACGAGTCACCTCGAGTCAGCTTAGTGGGTTCTGGCTTCAGATTCCCCTACTTTCTGCCAATGATGCGGCACTGAACTGGTCACGGGGGTTTTCCCTCATTAGCATTCACCGATCTAACCATCACCAGTGCAGGGACAGTGTGGCGTGACGTCTGCACGCGACCAATTCCTACTACAAAGACACAGAATAACAGGAACATACCTGTGCCTCAAAAACAGAAGGTATGAGTTACGATGCTAGAGCTATGCGCAGCCAAGTGCAGAGAGGGAAATAAAAGTCACTGAAGTCCAGCAGGGGGCAGTGAGGGACAGACCACCTAAGGGGCACAGTGAACACTATTAGGGGGCAGTGAGGGACAAACCCACCAAAGGGGCACAGTGAACACTACTAGGGGGCAGTGAGGGAAAGACCCACCTAAGGGGCACAGTGAACTCTATTAGGGGGCAGTGAGGGACAGACCCACCTAAGGGGCACAGTGAACACTATTAGGGGCAGTGAGGGACAGACCCACCTAAGGGGCACAGTGAACACTATTAGGGGGCAGTGAGGGACAGACCACCTAAGGGGCACAGTGAACACTATTACGGGGCAGTGAGGGACAAACCCACCTAAGGAGCACAGTGAACACTACTAGGGGGCAGTGAGGGACAGACCCACCTAAGGGGCACAGTCAATACCATTAGGGGGCAGTGAGGGACAGACCCACCTAAGGGGCACAGTCAACACCATTAGGGGGCAGTGAGGGACAGACCCACCTAAGGGGCGCAGTGAACACCATTAGGGGGCAGTGAGGAGCAGACCCACCTAAGGGGCACAGTGAACACTATTAGGGGCAGTGAGGGACAGACACACCTAAGGAGCACAGTGAACACTATTAGGGGCAGTGAGGGACAGACACACCTAAGGAGCACAGTGAACACTATTAGGGGGCAGTGAGGGACAGACCCACCTAAGGGGCACAGCGAACACTATTAGGGGCAGTGAGGGACAAACCCACCTAAGGGGCACAGTTAACACTATTAGGGGCAGTGAGGGACAGACACACCTAAGGGGCACAGTGAACACTATTAGGGGGCAGTGAGGGACAGACCCACCTAAGGGGCACAGTGAACACTATTTGGGTGATGCACACGCTTACAGCCCTGCCTCAAGCCTTGCGCCCAAAACATCTGTAGCCTCTTAATATATTTTGAAATTAAAAATAAATTAATAAATAAGAGAGGATGAGGAAAGTCTCAGGAACCTTCTAGGGCTGAGTACTCTAGTATCTCAGGAGCAGTTCCCCTGGCAGCTCAGGGTCCCGGCCTCAGAACTTGCAGGCACCTTTGGCCCATGGTGGATATTTACTAATATCTCGGAACGGATGAGGCATCTCAGAGTCGTCTCAGAAACTGTGCGAGAGAGCAAGTCTGTGGGAGGGACCAAACCCCTGTTCCAGACGTGGTTAGGTTTACCAGGAATTCTAAATATCCAAAAACAAATGCGAGAACACCAAGTACGATTGGTTGCACACAAGGGAAGGGGTTTGGGGTCAAATGATGAGGGGTTCTTGGAGCGGGGAAAGAATACGCTTGACACAAAGTCTGTGTCGGGGGATTGAGGAGCTCTGAGAGGAGCACCCCACCCCCAGTGTGAACTTCGGGTCCCTATTTATTATCAAAAGCAGGAAAAAGTAGTTAAAAGTTACTTATATGACATCAGCATTAAAAAAGGGGGACATGGAAAGTGTCAGACATAATGGCTCAAATTTCTTTTTTAAAAATCTCAGACCTTAAGTAAGATCTCTGCCTCCAAAGTTAAGAGCCCTTTGGAATCTTGAGAATCTTCACCATAACCCAAGGCCTGGCAGGGGCACCGCTCACACACAGTCCCCCTGGGAGGCCCGTTTTCTGATCTCCTGCACATACACAGCTCACACACCTTTCTTGTGATTCTCCAGGTCTCTCGAGCAGGAAGCGAGTCTTATGCTAAAGACCAGAGTTCAGTTTCTTCTACACATGGTATTGACTTTTGTCCTGTTTGAAGACATTCTGCACATTTTTTGGAGAATTTGCTAAAATGTTGTTTGCACCTTTCTTGATATATTCCTTGTTCCAAGGTTGTCTAAACATCTGCCGTGGAGTAAGGCTTTACTCTGTTCTGTCCGGGTTGCCTCCAGGGAGAGATGAGCTGTCCTATGTGGCCCCCACACAACCAGACAGTCCACCCATCCTTAATGCATCCTGTCACATCTCACAGCCTTGCCTGACACCCCACAAACCCTTTGAGTGAGGTGAGAATGTTGGGGATCGGAAGAGAAAACCTTTCAGCTAGGGAAACACCAGAAAATCTCTATTGCCTGTCTATCCAGTGTGGAAAAACAAAATAGAGATATTGAAGAAAATTCCTAGTTACTATAGCAACGAGATTGGATTTTTTTGCTATTTATAGATCATGCATACTAGAGTTGGGTATATATGTTATATTTCCACTTTTGCATATCCAAATGAAAAATGCTCTCCAATCAAAATTTTCTCCTTTCCTGCTTCCATCATGTGGGAGAAAAAAAACCAGTTTAAAATTAGAATGTAATGAGCCTTTAAATTATAAAAATGAAAAAAAAGAAAAACAAATGGGGAAATAGCTTCCAGATACTCTATTTTCACTGGAAACCTTAGCCAATATTGTACATCAATTTACCTGCACTGCTATTCCAGCCACACACATATTGGAGGATATGGAAATGTAGTGAGCCTGTATCCAGCCCCAAGATCTCTCATATTGTATTCTAATCACTCAGTTGCAAAGGAAGGGAAATCCAGGAGCTCAGGTGTCCAGGTGTCCTAAGAGAACAGGTTACTGGTAAAGGTACTAATTTGGCAGCACACCGGAGCCTCTGAGCATTTCGGTTGTAGAATTCCAAGTAGAATAAGAAGCTGAGGTGAGAAGGACGACGTTTAAATCCAGGCTCCAGTGCTTGCAGCTGTGTGCACACAAGTCTGTTTCCTGCACCACAAAATTAGATTAATAACCATACAGAATCCAGAATGTTGTAAAGTAGATTAAATGAGATACTGAACATAAATCTCTCTGTACCATGCGTAACATCCTACGAGTGCTCGGTAGACATTGATAAATGTTCTTATTACACAAATGTAGAGAAACCATGGGGCTTCCCTAGACCAAATTAATACCTTAATAACAGATCATAAATTTCAGCATTCACACAATAAATATCTTTATATTACTTATTTTATGGCAACTTTAAAAAACACCATGAGCAAAATCAAAAGATGAGAAAATGTGCGGCACTGGTAAAGTGGTAGGATTGAACCTCTGGGTCCTCACTGGGCCTCTTGGGCAGGCCCGAAAATGAACATCTTAGCTGCAGCGTGATGTATACAGTGACAGAATTTTGCACAGTTGAATGACCAGCAGACCAACTCGCTGTCCATGTGACTTGGGGAGGAAGGCCTCAGCAAACTTCACATTCTACCACAGGTGACGCTCCTATGCTGGAAAAAAGAAAAAAGGGCATCACACTTCCTGAATTCTGGGAAGGGCATCACACTTCCTGAGTTCTAGAAGGGGCACCACACTTCCTGAGTTCTAGAATATGCCCTAAGCTATCATAAATCACAGAGTTATAGTTACATTTCACTCTTTCAAGCACAAGTATAGACTGGATTCGTCCCCTAAAGGAGGAGAAAAGACTCTAAACTGGAAATAATAAAAATCTATTACAAGGCAGACATTAGAGACAGAAACAAACTATACAGGGAGCTCCAAAGAAGAATGTGTTACTCTTGAGTGGAGGAAGGAGATGGCATTTGAGCTGAGGAGTCACGGTGGGCAGGAGTTTTGATTGGCAGAATGGTGTCTAGGACACTGTTGACTAGAAGGAAATGGTTGAAGAAAATCCTGACCAAGTTCTTGTCCTGACCTGGTTGACCCCCTGAGTGTCCACCATGAACAGGTGTGAGAAGTAATACCTACTCTAAGTACTCTAATAAAATTAACCAGTAAAAATATGCACAATGCAAATGTTGCAGTATTCCTACAGATTTATGTACATACCTTTAAATGCTTTCTATATTGATATATATATCTTTTCAAATGGGTTAGATAAGGAAGACTAGCTTAAAATAAGAAGATGTTTAACAACTTCAATAAAGGCTTTACTAGAGATGTTTTGATAGTGCCCAGGGACACTTAAAGGGGATTAGATATTGTTACACTATAAGAAACTAGTCTAAATAACTAAGAATACACCATGAAGGCTATGTTAACCAGTTAGATGAAAATATTTCAAATTGTATATGAAACCAGCACATTGTACCCCACAATTGCATTAATGTACACAGCTATGATTTAATAAAAAATAAAAAGAAACTAGTCTAAGAAGTTTTTTTGTTTGTTTTTTTTTTTTTAAGACAATCTTACCTTGTTGCGCTCACTAGAGTGCTGTGGCGTTACAGCTCACAACGACCTCAATAACAGTTGGGCTCAAGTGATCCGGTTGCCTCAGCCTCTCGAGTAGTTGGGTTATAGGCACTCGCCACAATGCCCTGCTCTTTTTTTAGAGATGGGGTCTCACTCTTGCTCAGGCTGGTTTTGAACTCCTGAGCTCAAGCCATCCACCCACCTCGGCGTCCCAGAGTGCTAGGATGACAGGCGTGAGCCACCGCGCCCAGCTAAAGAATTCTTCCCGTCACATAACTTTGGACCTAACATGTTCATTATCACTTTGACTTCCAACAATGTAACAGGGATTTGCACTCCACACAAGCTGAGGACTTTCTCTTTACTGGTTTCTCTTTACTCATGCACATTTTGAGCCCCAAGTGAACAACATAGAAACAAGACATAAAACAAAATATAGCAACTCAGTTTGGAGGCTTATTGCCTCTTATATTTTGTTTGACTTTATCAAGCATCTGACAATCTTACCTTGAGCATTCCAGATATTTTTCGAAAGAGAACAAAGAGTTTGCTGGAACTTTCATTGAAGCACCACAAGAATATAGACATTTCCACAGATATAAACTTTCATGAGTCACTCAAATTACATTGTGCCTTAGTCTCAAAATATACAAAAGCAGTGTTTAGAATGAGCTCTCTGTACCTTAGGAATATATACTCTTTGACATCTTTTAAAGAGCACATTGTCTTATATGCAATTTATCATAATTGGCCATTACGTTCAAATGTTCAAGAATAACACAGGACATTGATCATTATGATCAGCAAAAATTCTCTAGGTTCCCAACAACATTTAAAAAAGATATTTTCTGAAAATCAATCCCATGATAATGTGAATTTTTACTAAACAGGAAAAGCATTATTGATAAATCTTTACCTATGGAGAATAAAAGATTAGGATAAAATATAAATGCCATCCTAAGTATGTACCTGGTGTTTAAAAATATGGTCAATAAAGACAGAAAAGAAACAGTTCAGACTTCTTTGAAGGGCTTCTTGGAAGACTCATCTGGAATTAAGAGACAAGATATGCCATTAATTATAGGAAACTATAGCCCATTCCAAAACAGTCCATGGATTTTTGTCTAATTAATCCTTGAGCCGAAACTAACTATAGAAATTTCCAGCTTAAACAGATGATATTTTTCAAAAAATATGGACAGAGTCAAGGTCTACTGTAACAAAGGCATCCTATTGTTAAAATATATAACTTAATAGAAGCAAATTTGTATTTTCGGTAATAATGCAAGCATGCTCTTCCAAGACATTCATTTTGATTTGCAAACCAACAGAACAGAAATGTTTATACCATGGGAAGTCATGTGACCTGAAGGAAGTGGATGGAATGATTCTCCCAGTGACACAGGTGAACTGGGTTGATATGAACAGGGTGAGTGCTTTCCACTTGGAATGTGAATGATAAATCTAGTTCTAGAGCGTGCAAACTTCCGATCTTCCCGAGGAATCCACCAGCCTCACTAAGTGATGGTGACTTCAGCCCTACAGAGCAGAAAGCACCACTGGCCCATTTTACCATAAAGAAAAAACAAAACCCAAAACATACCTTATTGCTAAAAGGATTAAGCTGGAAGTCACTACTCCAGACTATGATGCCTTGAATTTTATGGTTCCATACACACTTGGGTGGATTATAGATGGCCACTCACTCTTTGCTGCATCTCTCACTAAGAAGTTGAGTCCAGCTTTCCTTTCCTTGGACTATGGCTGGTCTGAATGATTTTCCTGACAAAGACTCCACATTTTGGGGCTCCAGATGTCATGCCTTGTGCTGTCTTCCACCTGCCGCAGGCCAGCCTCGGTGGACTCCGGCAGTCCTGATGACATCATCAAGAAAAAGCTCAGAGGACTCCCGTGAAGAGCTGAGGCATCAGACACATGAGTGAAGGAAGAATTGAAGGCATTCCTGACTCAACAGATGAAAAGACACAATGGCAGAACCAGCAACAGCCACAGGGGAGCTTCCCAGCCCTCCCCCCCACCCCCCAGGAGCCCGACGGCTGCTAGCAGTGCCCCCGCATGGCCTGACACTCAGGGAGTGGGCTGTGTTAGGAGAGCTGTGGCTTCACGCCATTGCGATTTGAGAAAGGTTCTAAAATAGATAAGCAGAACCTTTGTCTTCTGTATTCCATAAAAGGGAAAATTTACATATCTCACTTGCAGTTGTCTGTTTTTTAGCTACGACTTTGCGTCTTACACGCAATTGTCATAGCCTCTTGTTCTACTGTGTTCTAGACCCCTCAGTATAAAGTTCAGTGTTAAAGACTCTGAAAAATATTTAGAGAAAATTACTACCATTTATTGTCAGTGAAAAGTCACGATTTATTTTCAGATCAAGCTATCCAAATGTTGAAATCCTTGTGGAATAGAAAATAATTCAAATCACAAAATGTCATTTCTAGTCGTAGCTAATTAAAATGTGTATGAGCTCAGGCTGCTTCTAAATTTTCTTAATAATATTGATTTATTTGTTAAGAATTTAATTTCCCTTGTCTTTACTTGAGCCCCATGTGCTACTTTTATGGGAGTGATCCTGGCTCAGTATCTCTCTCTGCGTTTGGTAACATTATATTAGTGCGGTAACAGAAACGCTCTGGAAGTACAAGGAAACCATAACAGGCAGACCTTCATTTTGCTTCTATCAGACATGCACGTTCCTGAGGTGGAGCAGTCACCTGGGGTAAATGCTGTACAGCATATATTGAAGGGAAATAAAAGTTTAGTTAAGAAAAATTAAACTTTCCATTACTTCATCAAATTAAAGTGTGCCATTTGTTTACTTGAACTAAAAATTATATTTTCCTTTACTCTTTAAAGACTAGAATTTTAACGTCAATGAATATGTCAACTATCAGATAAGCAGGGCAGCTTTACAATAAACTAAATGCTATCAATGTAAAGAAGATTTAAATAATAATTTAGAATAAAATGTCAATGAGGTTCCTCACAGGAAAACCCAGCCTCGGCATTTAGGTGTAGCAAGCTTGCCATCTACTGAGCAGTAAGATATATACATATATATTTTTTTTCTTTTTTTTTTAAACGTGAAAGAAAATTATGAGTGCGAATGTGGCTGCGTCTAGAACAGAGATATTAATATTTTAAAGCAAAATCTTTTAATAAGTAGCTTCCCGGTAGAAAGCCCTGGGCTGAGCTGTGGAGAAGACACAGAGGTATATGAAGCTACACTAGGCTTCAAAGTAATTACAGTTTGCTAGTGTATGTAAGATGCACCCGCAAGTTCTTGAAGAAAAGATGAAGGTGTCTTGTGTGCAAAAAGAGGTAAAGCAGGTCTGCAGAATGGTTCTCCGTGATCCTGAGGGCACTCAGGAGCAGCCCGCCCCATCTCCCTCCCTGTGCCCTGTGCCTCTGCAGCCAGACCGGTGTGGAAAACCCAAACACCCGTTCTGGAGGCAGCTGTTAGACAACCGTTCATTGTTACTATTCTAAAAGAGGTGCAAACAAGGAGAAAGAATAATTGTAGTGTCAAAAAGGAGGTTCAACAAAATAATATGAGGATTCAAGGCCTAAGAGCGCTCACGGGTCTGATCATCAACTCAGGTACACTCAGCTCCAGATGGAGCAGAGCCTGGGGAGGGGCCTGCCGCACTCAGCTCCAGACACCAGTAGCGCCTGGGCAGGGGCCTGCTGCACTCAGCTCCAGAAGGGTGTGGAGCTTGGGGAGGGGCCTGCTACAGGCAGCTTCAGATAGGAGCAGAGCCTGGTTGGGGGGAGGGGGGGGCTGCTGAAGGCTGCCCCTACAAATCACTGGAGTCAGGGAGGGAAAATAATGCAGATGTTAGCCCTCCCCCTAAGTATTTGTTCTAAGCAGTAGAAGTTCAGATAATTGAAAATAGGAGGGTTACTGATCAAAGTCTAAGGCAATGCTTAATTAAAACAAATGTCTGGTCATGTATTGACTTATAATAATAACTTTACCAGATACAATACTGATCATTAGAAACCTCTAGACATCAGGAAAGATATTATTATCCCATTTTCTATCTGCAGAAATTGAATTTGTGAAGATTGAAGCTACTTCTCAAGGTTAGGGGAAAGCAGAGCCCTCTGTGTATTTCCTGATGGAGGAATGTAGACTGTCATTGTGGAATAGTGTGTGTTTAATAAATGTGCCACAGCCCCTATTTCCTTGTGTAAAAAACTACAGGAGATGAAATGAAGAAGCACATGGATTTTGATTCCACACATGGTAAATAGTCCTATCACGCTCAGTGTGGGTGGCTGGGCATGTGCAGAGACCATGTGGTTGATGGAAAAGATCAGAAATGAGGAAGGTAAAGCAGAAAATGAAACGTTATTAAATATTCCTTTAGGTTTGACATCACTCCCTTGAGCTCTTAAATTATGACAATAACATATTTATAGTCCAAGAAGTGTGCTAATATGTGCCATGAAAATAAATCCTCCCATCAGCTCTGTGGAGAGGGCAGGACCTTAACCTCCTTTACTATGGGAAAACTCAGATCCGAGGAGATGTGGACGTGGCTTGTTTTTTTTAATGGACAGCTAAAAACATTCCACTATTAGAAATATTTTTATTCCAGGATAGATACCGATTTACTACATAAGAGCCAAGGTATGAAAACAACCTAACGGTCCATTGAAGGCAGAACAGAGAAGGAAAACATCTCTGCACATACGGAGAGACGTTCTTCAGGGCTGGGAGAGAAAGAAACCCTGTGGTTCACAACACCGTGGGTGGACTTGGAGGACCTCCTGTGAAGACGGTGAGATAATTCAGACACAGAGACGGACAGTGCGTGCCTTGGTGTGCTGTCTCCTCCCTGCAACTGAAACAGGGAAACTCGCGGAGACTGGCAGGTGGTCACTGGGGCCAGTGGGAAGGAGAAGGGGTGATGTCTCTGAATGGGTGCAGAGTCTCAGTTACACAGGATGGGACACTTCTAGAGATCTGCGGGACAACACAGTGCCCAACAGAATGGTCTTGTGCATTTAAACATATCCAAAAGGGTTGGCTTTATGCTATGTATTTTTTGCCACAATAAGAAAAAAGATTGATTTTGTTTTCTTTCCAGAATCACATTTTTAAAGAAAACTCCAAGAAAACAGTTATTTTCTTCTCTAGCTGGAGCATAAGGTGGACAGTAGGGATCCTGACTGAGGGTGACACAGCCCCCTCCCAGTCCAGGCCAGGGTTGCTCTGCCATCCAGACTCACAGGGCCAAGGCCCCTGGACAAGTATAATCACACCAGCCAGAGCCTCATTTCAGCAACGGATCCCCCTACATTCACTCACAGAAGACCCGCAGCCTGTCAGGCACATTGATAGCAAGTCAGACATTCTGTTAGTGATCACCTTCAGTCTTCTCATGCACAGCAAACCTCGCAGTGGGGAGCCTGTCACAGCAGCTCCCCTGCACCTGTCTGCAGCCTACCTCTCCCAAGTTCTTTCTCTCTCACCAAATTCCACATTCACCACTTTTCCCCTGACTTTTGCAACCTTGTTTTTGCTCAGATTTTTTCCTGTTTGGTTGCATGTCAGATTCTCTGGACACAGGCCCCAAGGTGAGGTGTGCTGCGTGTTGATGAGGACAGCAGAGGGAGCCTGATCTGGGTTCTCATCACCAGCTTCCCCAGACGGCCTGGTTTCCTTTCACAGATCTGTTCTCTGGGTGCAGACAGAGCTGAGGTCAGAGCGCAAGAGGGGACTGTCCCAATAGGGAAAGCAACATCCAGGCTGAACACAGGCTGACAATGCCCAGCTAACCCCATATGCAACCCTAGAGAAAATACAGCCACCAAGCTGCCCCCCCTCCAGTCAGTGCCATCACCCGCACACCCCACTTACTGGGTCTCAGACCCAGACTGCTCTGGGCCGGCCAGCTTTGGACAAGATGCTCCTTGAAGCTAAGGCCAGCCCTCCAGGGCTGAGGGCTGAGGCTCCCTGCTGACGGCCATCCACCAACCAGCTGTGCGCGGTGCCCACCTGTGAGGGCGTCTGGGCCTTCTGCCTCCTGCACACTTGCAAAGCATTCCCCACACTTAACACTGATCTCGCTTTAATTACATTTTTCCTTTCTGGGTAGAAATTAAGTTCTTTGAGGCTAATAGCAACATCAATAGTTAGGGCATCATTTTATCTCAAAAGAACTCAGTGTCATGAATTGCATGTAGTAAAGTTCAGGGAGGGTTCCCTTTTGCCGTGTGCTGAGCGTGTAGCATGAGCCCTTTATGCCCATGATTATAAATCTGTCCTCTCATGACCATAACTCTGGGGGGCGGTAGGATCAGGATCCCCTGATTTCACGGGTGAGGATGCACAGCCTAAGTGATTAAGTCACACATTTCCAATGGAAAGCAGGTTTCTAATGGAAATCAGCCTGACTTCAGCACACGCTCCTAATCACTACACTGGACTACCCATAAGGATGCTCATCACATTTTCATTATATGAATGTGTCAAACATGAGGAATCTATTTTCATCCAAAATTGATTGTGATGGAAAGCTCATGTAGAAGCAAATGTTCAAGAATTATTTGTTCTGATATCCTGTCAATATAATTCAAGATTTTCCCCAAAGCTTATATGTGTGTATTTCAGGCTTAGTAAACTATGGGCATGTGGTAAGGACCTAAGCACCTGATGTCTGAAACTTCCAAGTATGAAATACCTAAGCCAAATATAACTGATGCTGTGGTTAGAAGAAAATTATCCTTTCTATTTAAAACATCTTGCACTGAATACCCCGTGACACATAATCACACTGAAAGAAAGATGCTCTACTCTGAATTACGCCAACCAGCATGAATAATAAGGAAAAAGTTGATGTATCTGGTTATAAATCCAAGCAATAGCATCTGTTTTCCTTATATTGAAAATACATGAAAGAAAACAGCAGGTCTCTTTCTGTGTTAGTCAGTTACTCAGGTAAATAAAATACCAGTTACTCAAACCCTTCAGAGAAATGATTTAGCAAATACAAAGTTTTTCAATTCACAAGAGACTGAAAGTGCTTTAGAAAATTGAAGTTAATTATTTAAACTATATTAGTAATTACAAATGAGATTTAGTTGTATATATGTTTTTAAGTAAAGTAATATTGCTTAATCAGAATTTATTTGAATTTTTTTAACATAATCTCTTATTAACATTTCAAAAGTTGAATTAACAGTATATTGAATTCCAAATATCCGTTATCCAGTTTAAACAATGATCAACTTGAGGCCAGTTCTGTTTCATTTAAAACCCTATGCATTTGTACATCCCCTGAGTATTATTTTTTGAAGAAAATTTTAAACATTATACATAATTTCTTTAGTATCAATGTCTAAAATATAAGAATTGTTTTAAAATATAAAATAGTATTATCCCACCTAAGTACGTCGTTCATGTCTAGTCTAGCAAGCTTGAGAAGGGAGACGGGAGGGGAGGGGGAGGGTAATTGGTGGAAGGAGGGCGGGCAAAAAAACCTAATATTGTCTTAATATTATTAAACATCCAGTACCTTTGCAAACACGCCTGATTGTGTCACCTTTTTTTACTGGTTTTCTCACTCCCACGTGGAGGGGGAGGGATCTGCACCTGTGCTGGTGTCTGCCTTTCTGCAGACAGACCTGGCCCCCTCTCCAGCACCTTTGTCCCGGAAAATCTCCCTCAGTCTAGACTTTGTAGCCTGAATTCCCCTGGAATTATTGAACCAACTTCTTGAACTGCATTATTGCTTAAAAATGCTAGAGATTCAGAGTGTCATTGTGGCAGCAAGAACACTTTATGGGGGCTGGGCCCTTCAGGGACCCCCTGGTGTCTAGGTCTTTTTTGTTAGTTTCTGGTTTGCTCTCTTGGAGTTTTGTCACCACTCATGCTTGTTACCTGAATGCATTATTTCAAAAAGTGTTGCCAAGTCAGGTATTCTAATTTGTAATTCCTTTCTGAAATGGGTTAGCTGAGTATTTCTATAAAGAAACTTCTTTCCACCTGGAGCAGGTCAAATGATGGTTCCTAACAGACAGCTCCATGTCTTCACCCCTGGACACTGTGAAATGGCTTATTGGAAATGGGGTCTTTGCAGCTGCAATTAAGGTGAAGATCAGGAGATGAGATGGTTCTGGGATATGAGAAGGACCTTAATGACAAGCGACCTTAGGAAAGGCACACAGAGGAGACAGGGAGAGAGAAGGTCACACAGAAGCAGAGGGGCCGAGGAGTGATGTGGCTGTTAGCTGAATACTGCAGGAGGCAGAGGGGGCTGAAGAGTGACGTGACTGGTAGCTGAGTACTGCAGGAACCACGGAAGCTGGAAGAGGCAGGGAGCGACCCTCCCAGCCTGTGGGGAGGGTCTCCTATTGAGAACATAGCCCTCCCCACTGACACCTTGGTTTTGGACTTCCGGCCCCCAGAGCTTTAAGAGAACACATCTTTGTTGTTTTCAGTCACCTAGTTTGTGGCACTTGGTTGTATCCGACACACAAAACTCAGGAGGAAGAGTGAAGTGTCAAGTGGATTTTCACAGAGTTTTGTTGGACTGGGGGGCATTTATCATGAGCAGATCCTCAGTAGCTCACAAACGTAACAGGACAACAGATTCATTTATTATGAAGATATTGGGTAATCAAGATATTCTCAATCAGTTCTTTTCAAATTGTGCAACATGACAGACAATTTGAAATCACTGTAGTGGTTTGCAAAAATCATTTGTCTTGAGACAAAATAGCATAGATCATAGCTCAAGGTATCATGGCCAAGCTTGTCATTGTCTGGTAATGTTTTTCAATTACATAAACTCCTTTGTATTTAGGTAGATGTTCGTATGATTATGTATTTATAATTTGTATGTCTATATATGAAAATGTTCTACATATTCGGGCCCACAATTAAAAATGTATTTCATATAGAGGATCAAAGTTTTTAGAAAGTCTGCAAGATATTGCTTTAAGTTTATTTATTTATTTATTTGCATGCTCCAAAAATACAGAGTCTAGTAAGTGCACGTTAGGGACTGCAAGTAATTTAGGTGCATTTCAGAAAGAATCCCATGTAAATGATGATCTGGACCCAGGATTATTGCTCTGCAGTAAAATGAAGGCTCCACTGATGTGCAATGACACAGATAATTCCAAAATCTTACGCGGAGTGAAAGGTGTCAGACGCAAAGTCAAACATCCTGGCTGATTCCATCCAGATGCAGTTCCAGAAAAAACACAAAGCTAAAATGCACCGTCAGAAAGCTGAGCAGTAGCATGGAGGGGCTACAGAAAAAGGCACCAGGGTATTTTTGGATGATGGAAATGTTTTATTGCTTGATTGAGATGGTGGTGATAAGGACATAAATGTTTGTTAAAAGGTGATCCCATGTTCAACTTAATATAGGTACATTAAAATGTAGAACGTAGCTCTATAATGTTAAAAAAAAGGTTATTACAAAAGTCTTCACACTAAAATGTACATCTATCAAATAACTAGATGGTCTTCTTTTAATTTTCTTCTTTTGTAAAACAACTCTAATTATGGCAAAAAACTGAAAACCTTATGAATGTAATACCTATATACTCAAGTATAAGCCATGTTTTTTCAGCACAAAATTTGTGCCGAAAAACCTGAACTCGGCTTGTACTCGGGTCATACAGGTTATTTGATTCGGTGGCGCGCACATAATTAAATGCACGTAATCTCCAGTCGTCTTCTGCCGTCTGCTTGAGAGGGCGGTGCTTCAGCTCAGTTTTAAAGTTGTTGTTGCTAGTTTACAGTTTAGCAATAAATATTGAAAAGCATTTAACCTACTGATTCCCAATTATTGTAATTGTTTTGGGTATATATTTTTATTTTTGAAATTTACCAGTGGCTGCTGCATTTGCTACCTTGGCTTATACTCGAGTCACTAAGTTTTCCCAGTTTTTAGGGTAAAATTAAGGGGGTCGGCTTATACTCGAGTATATATGGTAGTTTTTTAATGACAGTGTAAATGGTTTTAGGGTAATCAGACCCAACAGCCTAGTTTGGTTAAAAGCCTCCTTTCTTTTTTTTTTTTTTATTTGCTTTAAATTATTTTATTGGAATTCTTCAGATAAAACCAGACAGATATACAAGATAAAGTGAAAGGTATCTATCTACTTGTCACATAATAAGTGGCCCCAAATTTCTAGGTGAGTTTTTCTCTCCAATATGACTACAGCTGCTCACACAGGTTAATACAGGAAAGAAGTTCCTAGAATCTGCTCAACACCAGCTAAAGGACATCCTTTGTGACAGCAAATTCCTGAAATTTCATAAAAGAAACACATTAAAAGAACGTGGTCAACTGGCAGTAAGAACATGAAGGTAGATATTTTGGGAAGCACTAGACAGATGGAGGCAAAAGCCTCCTTTCATAGGCTCATTCTGATTATTTCTCTCACTGTGAATAATTTCCGTGGACAGGACCTTCTCAGCGACCGTAGCACCCGTCCTCGCTTGACCCTGCTCATTACAGCAGAGCCTGGGTGAATGTGCCCAGGGTGATGACCATTTCAGATGCCCAACACCCACCATCACAGGACAGCTTGTGTAAAACAAGAAAGCTTTCTGAGATCTCAGCCCAGATTCATTTTTGCCCCACTACCAAGCATACACTGTTGGCATTTGGTGATATCGTTTTGGCTCATTTAATATATCGATTTCTCTTTGCCCTCTGCGAACCCTGGAAGAAGTCACTGATTCTTATTGATTTAACTAATCCCGTAAATAAACCTCTGTTGACAGCCACAGAAGCTCCCATAAATCTTTATGCCCTTTCCAAGCACTACCATCCCCTGACAGGCCACAGGCATCCCTCTGTCCTCCTGTGCATCCTGGCCCACCGCCCTTCCCTCCCCACTCCTCCCTCAGAGCCTTCCTTTTCCCTCCCACTTCCAACTTCTTGAATCAAGTCCAGAGAGGGAACACTTCCTATGTATGTGTTCCTGACAATTTTTACATCTTTGTGGTTTCCTTCTATTTTTCTATTTTCCAGATACCAGGAAAGAACACAAGTAACATGAAAGAAAAATATGGAAATAGAAATCATCCAGTAGTCATTTTTGATTGGATGGCAGGGAGCACTTCATACACATTACAGGGGTGCATTTCTGGATGCTGGATATTCATACAGATTCTTTCCTGATATTATTCTGCTTGAGACTCACCTCAGATTGACCTTCAATGACTTAATCCGGAGAGTTTGTTTCCACTATTTTGACTAGGGCAGAGCTATGTTCTCAATACTGTCCCACTTTTTCTGGACACATGGATGTTTCTGCATCACTCACAGGTCAGTTGGGGCCACGTGCATGATATTCGGGCAAAGGATGTGGCAGAATTGCCAGGCGCCTTTTCTAGACCTCAGCCTTATTAAAACCCTCAAATATCATCATTTTCTTCCCTTCAACTTGTGATGCCTTAAAGGCAACATCCTGGAGACCCCAGCATCACACTTTGAATGAATCTGCACTTCTTAAGTCTCCATAAGCAAGACCCTTAGCATCATGGTTGTAGCTGAATCAAATGGCAAACCATCTTTTGCATCATTAATACCCAGATTTCAGCATAGTTTTTCTAATGTAACATTGCTAAGCCCATTGTGCATAAACTTAGCTATAACCCCACATGTGTGACAATAGAATACCAGTCTATGGTTTTTCAAAAATCTTCCATGTCAATAACATTTATCACATATGCATGTGTGTGGCCACTCTCCCAGGACATAGCTATCCATGTCAGAGCCATCTCAACTTTCAAACTAGCTACCTGCTTGATGAATAAATAATACTCATCTTCCAATGAAGCCATAAAAAGTCCAGACAGTCACATCTTTTTTAAAAATAAATAACAAAGTAAGTTTTTGTTGTTGTTGTTGTTGTTGTTGTTGTTGTTGTTTTTTACCAGAAATGTCTATACTAAGAAACAATAAAACTCTTCTACTCCAGCACCTAAAATTACAGGGCCAGGGAGGCATTAAACACCAACCGTATGATTGAAAGGAAGGGAGGGGAAGGATGAAAAGAGGAAGAAGAAGAGAGGAAGAAGGACAAGGAAGGAGAAGAAATCCCCCACTGAATTTTATGAAGCATGAATTTAAAACAAAAATGTAGCAATTCAACTAACAGTTATCTTTTCACAATACTGACATAGATATAAATTAGAGGTATCAGGATTTTAGGATAAACTGACATTTAGGGACATAAAAAATTGAGAGAATAGGTGAGAGATAGGGTTAAATGAACTAATTATAAAGAAATTTCCAAATGGAGAGAATCGTGAATTCTAGATTTGGAGAAGCCCATTGAGCTCCAAGCAAGAGAAATAAATGTAAACATTCGCATAGCCACATTAAAATTAAATGACACAAGTACCAGAAAAAAAAATAAATTATAAAGTATCTGGGAGTGGGGGAGGGAGATTAAATTGTCTAACAATAAATTAAATTGAAAAGATTTCCACAAAAACAAGAGAGGAAAGAATACAATGGGTATTAATTATTGCTATACCAATGAAATATAATTTTCAACTATAATTCAAAATCTAATTACTGAAAAAGTAGAAAAAGTATGAATATATCCAGAAAAGACTAAGTGCATGTAAACTTCAGTTTGCTGAAAGAACAACTCAAGAATTAAGTTCAGTAGGAAAGTGTTGTCTAGTGGGGGGAAAATGACTTAAAAATTGATAATTCACAAATGATTCTGTCAACCACTAAGAAATATAAAGAATTGTAACATATAAGTAAAAATGAAAGTATAAATGGTATAAAATGAAGATACAATTAATTATAAATGGTAGTGAAATGAGGATAAAAATTTAATAGATATCAATAATATAAATGAGCTTGTGTTGGAGCTTATGATGGTAAAATTTAAATATTTCTGTGGTACTTGTGTTTGGATCACTCTTCTTTTAATTAAAGGCTCCAATCCTCAAGAATAGTGATGCTGACAATTCAGATATACCAAATAGAAGCCAGAAAATGCTTCTGTTATGTGAACAGGTGAACGTTCTTAGCCTGATAAGAAAAAAATGATATGCTGAATTTGCTAAGATCTATGTAAGAAGGAATCTTCTATCTAGGAAGCCAAGAACGTTATTAGAGATTCATGCTCATTCTATTGTCACACCTCAAACTGCAGAAGTTATGGCCACAGGGCATGAATAGTTCAATTCACCGATGGGAGATATACCCAGACAGGGGCTTCTACTGAGAGCCACATTTTGCACCAGAAAATGCTGAGCCTGTCTAATGCCCTCAATGAGACGGCCTCTGAAGTGGGAAATCCAAGCCATGTTTGGCACTCAGGTTCAGGGACAGATTTAACCTGAAAACTGTGAGAAATACTGGAGAGGCTGTGTCTTGTAGTAGTAAAGAAGCTGCTGCCGTGTTTCCCGCAGAGTTGAAGTTGATTAAGAGGAAGGACACCACCCAAAGCATGTCTTCAGTGGTGATGGAACTGGGCCCTGTAAAGAAGGAGCCCAACAGAACCTACGTCCCTAAACTGTGCAAAGAAGGCACCAGGCGTCAAGTGTGGAGGACCAGCCTAACCTTGGTGCCATGTGGCAGAGCCGCGGGACAGGTGGGAAAGGTGGCAAAGCAACCCAGTGAAGATCCAGCCCACTCTCAGAAACAGCAGAGAGCATTTGCCTGTGTTCTGGCAGAAGCATCAGACAGCGCTGCGTGCAGCCATGTGATTCACAGAATGTTCCATCAACGTTTTATCCCAGAAGTGGAAAAATACTTGGAAGAGGAAGGGTTGGGATTTAAAGTCCTATTACTAGTAAATACTGCACCTGGGTGTCCTAAGTCTGCTTTCTATTGAAATGAAAATATTGGTAAATGTGTTTTTACCCTTAAATACAATGTCATTCCGTCACCCTGGTAACCAGGGGGTATCACCAGGTTTGAGAGGGCCACACATGCCTGGTACTTGATGGCATTCAGGTGACAGTGGCCACAGACCCTACCCTGGACACAGCACTGCTAGAAGTCATGCACTTTTGCTGAGGCAATGTCACTCTTCAAAACTGGAACCCATGAATTAAAGTCAGAAGCTGCATGTGCCTGAGGCAAGAACGTATGCAGTGAAGTCATGGGTCATTTTGAAAAGCTTCCAGAGATTGGTGCAGAAGTTAAAAAACATCATTCACGCAGCAAGACAAGTTAGTGAGAAGGACAGCTGATGTGCTCGAAGAGGGGGAGCGCATCCTGAAGGCCGGCGGGAGGCACGACCAACCCAGGAGAGGGAGGGGCTCCTTCTGCAGAGGGCGGGGAGGAGGAGGGAAAACAGCTGAAGCAGAAACAGCAGCATGGACGTTACCCAAATTTGCCAAAGTGTTTCCAATGCACCAATGTCGGGGATGAAACTAAGAATACAAAGCTCAGATGGGGCGCAGCACCAAAGTCACTCCTAGCCTCATAGTGCAGGTGAAGTTTACTAAGTGTAGAGTATAAGGGTTTGAACACAATAATTAAGAAAAT
>CAUYPK010054063.1:0-22422 GCA_963574355.1 Loris lydekkerianus | reverse complement strand
GGGAAAATGCCAGGAAGGCTATGTTGAATATTGGGATGAAAATGTGTCAAATGGTTTATGAAGCTAGTATATGATGCCCCATGATCATATCAATGTACACAGCTATGATTTAATAAAAAAAAAAAAAATAAATAAATAAATTACATGGATTAGTGAATTAAAAAAATAAATAAATAAATAAAAATAAAATGAACCACCAGAAGTATTATTGCCATTACTGTCCTCTCTATATACATTTTGGTTGGGAGGTGGCATTGGTTCACCACAATTTTAGGAAAGTAAAAGGATAAATAATACTTCTGTTTTATGCTTGAATGTTTTTTCCTGCCAGTGACCTTTTTATGACCTGCTCCATGTGGTAACATAACGGAATGATCTAACTCAGAGAGCAATCGCATACCGATCCATTCTTTTTGGAATAGCTTTTTAAATTGGTCTTGGCACAAATAATGTAACCTTGGCAAAATATTTCTGGTTATGGTTAAATTACCCGGTAAAATGAAGAGTCAGTCTAGTAAAATGAATACACTATGTGATCTGTGAGGTACATATGTTAATATAAATTTCAAAAGTTCTTTTCTGAATCTGGAAATGTGTGTGTGTATCACTAAAATAGAAGGGTTTCAAAAAAAATCCGTGATTAATGAGCTCTCTTAAAAGAGATGAATCACTTGAGAACTAATATCAGCAAATCCATGAAACACGTATTACTAGAAATCGCTTTCAGACTGACTCGTTCTGTTGTTGTTTGTTGGTTCTTTTGGAAATTTGGTATATTTCTGTCTAAAAATGTTATAATTTTGATGTAGTTGTAGATGCTTTCTCGCAAATAGAATTTTAGTTATATTGCAGTTTGCTTTTTATTATAGTTTATATTACCTAATTTATAACAATAGATATTAAAAATAAGTCCTTGATAAATGAGATAGTGTAATTATTCTTACCTTGATTTGGTAACCAGCATGAAACTACCACAGTAAATTCAAATACCAGATAAAATATGTCAGTTTTCAGATATTTTATAACTATCAGCACAGAGTTATGGTATTTTTCAAAAAGAAAACATTCCAGGTGAGATTTAGGGTTACTTTTGCTTTTTTTATAGGAGCACAAACAAAATAAACCGCAAGGAGATTTAATCCAAACAGAACACAGGATTCGCATGAGCAGGAGAAACAGATATTGGAGTATGAACTGCTGTGTTAGCAGGAATTTGGACAGAGTATCAAAGAGAAGTAAGCTGTAAAGAAAAGAAATTCCAGAAATGTAATAACATCCCCTTAGCTCTTTGGAGTTACTAGTGTGCCTATACTAGAAAATTCTACAGAGTATGGCAGGAGACAGTTGCTGATGATCTCTGTCTTGAATGGAAACTCTATAGGTCACATGAATCTGAGAGACACAGAAGTTCCATTTAGCTAGAGTAAACTCCCTGCACATCTCAAACAATTAATTTACATGCTAGAAAGACTTATGTTATGGGAAAGGCTAGTTCAGCTCTCATAGAGCTCTCATAGAGCTACCATAGATGTAACCTAAGAAAGCTTAAAATACTCATATAGATATATCTGATCCACTAACTGTGAATAAAAATGCAACATTCTTTTTTTTTTTTTTTTCAGGTTAAAATGAGGGTATATATAATTAAGTTACATCATTTGTGCTTGTATGGTAAAGCCCAAAATCTGAGTTGTAGTTGAGTCCTTCACCCAGGAAATGTGCCATATACCCCTACATTATACAGAGACTCAAGAATGTACCAAGGCTGGGCACAGTGGCTCACAACTATAATCCTAGTCCTCTGGAAGTTTAAGGCAGGAGGATCACTCGAACTCAGGAATTGGAGACAAGCCAGACCAAAGCAAGACCCATCCACTTTATCGCCCTCAGTAGAGTACTGTGGCATCACACAGCTCACAGCAACCTCCAATTTCTGTGCTTATTCTGAGGCAATTCTCTTACCTCAGCCTCCCAAGTAGCTGGGACTACAGGCACCCACCACAACGCCTGGCTATTTTTTTGTTGCAGTTTTGCTGGGGCCAGGTTTGAACCCACCACCCTCTGTGTATGGGGCCAGTGTCCTACTCACTGAGCCACAGGAGCCACCCAGCAAGACTCATCTTTACTAAAAACAAATATTATTCAGTCATGGTGGTGTGCACCTGTAGTCTCAGCTACTTGGGGGGCTGAGGCAAGAAGATCACATGAGCCTAGGAGTTTGAAGTTGCTGTGAGCTAGGCTGAGGCTCAGGCAGTTTAGCCGTGGAAACAGAGCAAGACCTTGACTCAAAAAATAAAAGAAAAGAATATTCATTAAAAATTAGTGGCCATAGACATGGATGTAACCAGTGGAAAAATGAGACTTGTAACAAGGGAGGAAATAGTCAATAGAAAACAACATTGACATAAAGCAGATGTTAAGATTAATAGGCAATAAATTTAAAACAACTATTATAAATATTTAAGCTCAATAGTTTAAGACAAACATATTAAATATATGAAGCAAATGGAAAAGTGTAGTAATGTCAAGAATTAGAGAGCTCAATATTGTTAAGGTATCAGTTCTCACCAAATTTATTTATAGATTTAAAGTAATCCCATTATAATTCCAGAAGGCTTTTTATAATATATGAATTGCAAAATAGACTTTAAAATATAGATGTAAATGCAAATGATCCAGAGTAGTAAAAACCATCTTGGGTAAGGGAAAGAAAGTTGAAGGATTCATGCAATTTAAGCTCAACCCCCTCTATAACACTTCAGAAATGTAGACAATATTGGTGTGGTCCATAAAAAAGTAAAAGTTTAATCAAACATATTAGAAATCTGTGAATAGAGAGTCTTATCTATTTATTTGATTTTTAAATGAGATGCTATAGAAAGTCAGTAGGAAAAATAATCTCACATTTAATTACTTAATCTAAAAATTCCTAAATGTCAAATTTAACAATTTACTAGAAGATGTTAATAAAATTATATATCTGTTATATTGTGATGTCAACTGTTATGTAAATTAATTTGCAAAGGAGAACTTTATTTCTTATAAAGAATTTCAATTTGCAGGTAACCATCTCACAGGCTGGGAATCTACCTCAGGCAGAAGCCAAAAGCAAGCACTGAAAGGGAAAGGGAAAGAGAAGAGGAATTTATGCCTAGGAGGGTAGCCAAATACACATATTTAAAAAGCTGTTGGAAGAGTCATTAATATTTATGAAAGAAGAAACACGGACATGTGCATCTAAGCTTCATGCCTTTTGTGGATCAAATGTACAAACACTGGCAGCATTAGTATGATCCATGGGTTTATAAGCCTTTGACATCAAAATGTCATTATGAGGACCAGAGACAGGACACAGAGACCCTCTATAGATAGGCCAGAGTCACTCCATGGTTTGCAGTCTCTGGTAAGAGGGAACATTGGTCAGTTATTATGTTCAAACCACAAAAAGAGTGGGTCAGTCATGAGATTGTTTAGAATCAGCAATAGAGCAAGTCTTTCCAAAGGTTTGGTTTCTGTTCAAACTTTAGGGGAAAAAAATCTGATGGTGGTTAGCTTGAGAGGGGGTATAATGAAGTGGGTCTGACTTACCATTCTGTTGTGTCTGGGATTTCACTTTTTAATATTTCTCTGGAGTTCTTTTCTCCAAAAGGCTATGTGTTCAGTCAGTTGGAGGACTTTGGATTTCATTATTATTTCTCAGTAATATAAGAAATATAAATTTGGTCTTTGTCCCCATTCCTGCTACATACTTTCTAAAACTCTTTTAATTTCCCGATTGGTAAATGAGAGAAGTGTCCATATTACTCCCCATGAACCCTTTCAACCACACCTAAGGTTATGTTAATGAGGGGACCATGGTGAGCCCCTCAAGAACTTCTGGACAGGGGGATGGTTGCCGTAAGAATTAACCATGTGATTAGAGGGTCAAAAATTTCAGTCCCACCCCATGACCTCAGAGAAGCTGGAGATTGTATTAATCTGTAAAAGACAATGATTTAATTAATTATGCCTACATGATTATGATAGGGGGACACTGATAGTCTGGACAACTTGGAGATGGGGGCTGTTCACCAGAAAGACCAAGCTGTCACTACAAACTTGGACCTGTAGGTGAAGGATAGCTGGAAATTAAGTTTAACAGTTAATAATGACAACATGATGAACCCAAAGTGATCCCTAAACTACAGGGTTCAGAGAACTTTCAGACTGGTGAACATATCCCCATGCCAGGAAGATGGCACACTCCAATTCCATGAGACAGAAGCTCCTGTGCTCAGGATTGTCCTGGACCTCATTCTGTGTACGTCTTCATTTGTATCCTTTATGATATCTTCTAAAATAAGTCAGCAAACATGTGAAAAGAGTCTCCCTTAGTTGTATGTGCCATTACAGCAAATTATCCAGCATGTGGAAGAGGTTGTGAGAGCCCCATATTTGTAGCCAAGTCTGAGAGAATTATGTGTACATGGAGTACCCAGCAGTGACAAAAGTGGGGGCAGGAAGTCTTGCAAGGCTAAGCTTTCAACCTGTGGAATCTGCTCTAACTCTGGAGCATTAGTGTTAAATTCAATTAAATTGTAAAAATTGGAGCATTCCTTGGTGTGGAAAATTCACATACATGGTGTCAGAAGTATTCTGTAGGTAGAGATAGATAATATCATTATCGGTACATTAAAAGTAAGCTTTAATCTTTATCTCATATGCATCACAAATATTAATTTAACCTTGATCCTATATCTAAACAAAACTAAAACAATAAAGCTGCTTGAATAAACATTGGAGAATATCGTCATGATCTAGAAGTAGATACATATGTACGTACATATATCTTTATTTTATTTTTTTATTTTTTTTTTATTTTTTATTATAGATAAAAATATGCACCATAGATGTGGCACGACCCATTACCCTCCCTACACCCAAACCTCCCCCCCTCTTCCCCTTCCTTGGTCCTCTCCTCATAGTCTTGTGGTATAGTTGGGTTATAGCCTTCACGTGAAAGCTGTATGCTGGATTTTAATTTTGTGTGTTGTTTTTACATCCAGACAGCTTTTGAAAATTCTTTTATTTGGAATAGTTAGGGATTTTATTTAAACAATAATATCATTTGTAAATAGGGTCAGATTAACTTTATCTTTTCAAATTTTTATACTTTTCTTTTACCTTTCTACATTACACTATCTTGGACATCTACTATAATTTTGAACAGAAGCACTGATAGAAACATCATCTACTCTTTCTGACATTATGGGGACAATGTTAAATGCAATATTTTTTATTAAAATAATGTTAGACGAGATCGGGTGCATTCAAGTTTGGAGAATACTCAAGGAACTAAAAATAGACCTACTGTTTGATTTTACGGTTCCTCTACTAAGTATATACCCAGATGATCAAAAATTGTTTTACAACAAAAACATTTGCACCAGAATGTTTACTGCAGACCAATTCATAATTGCCAAGACATGTAAACAGCCCAAGTCCCCATTAACCTATGAATGGATTTACTAATTGAGGTAAAACAAGTTGGAAATGTTCTATTCTCTGAAAGTGTATATATAATAATGGTATTATTTATTTCTTAAATACATAGAATAAACTACAAATGAAAGCCACTTAACTTGAAATACTTTTATCAGAGCTTTGTTCTAAACATAGAACAAACTTTGCTCTAAGCCATGTTCTAAACTTAATTGTGCTAACAAACGTAGCACTAACCTTTTCTTTTTCTTCATATTTGAACTTTGAAGTCTAGTTATTTTACATAATTATTTGCTAAAGTTATTCATTAAAAATTTTGTGTTTTCTCTTTATTCTTGATCAGTCTCATTAAGTTTTTTAATGAATTTTATAAAACTTTTCAAATAGTCAAATTTCTACTTTGAGGACTTAATGTTTTTTTAATATTTTTATTGATTTCTGATCTTATTCTTCTTATTTCATTCACTTTCCTTTGAGCTCATTTTATTCTTTTTTACTATTTTCTTTCAATAGAAGTTATATCTTTGCATTTCAACTGTTATTCTTTTCCAATAAAATAAATTAATTTAACATATAATTTTTCTGTAGAGCCACTGCTTTAACTATAACCCATCTTTTTGATATGTATATCTTCACTATAATTTAGTATATGTGTCCAAAAGAAACTTCTATTAATCTGTAATATTTTTATATAAAAACACCTCAAATATATAGAATAAGATATTAATAATTATATATACATGATTCACTTCCTATTACATTTGTAATATTCTTTATGTTCATACTCACTGTATTCAAAAACTTTCAAAAATATTGTGTAAATAAAGCATACAAAAATTGATGCAATAGTATGTTACAATATAAAAGTATTTATGACTTGTTCTTACAGATGTAAGCATTCCACATTGTCAAAGCAGCACATTATACTCCATAAATGCATTAATGTACATAGTTATGATTTAATAAAGAAAAAAATAAAAATTAAAAAAAAAATTTTATTCCCTAGCAAGCACAACAAGATGGGAAAGATAATAAAGGTAAAAATAGTTCATATTTTATGACACCACTTCTATAAGTATAATCATATATTCATGTAACAAAAGTTTACTAAGGTAATATATGCTATCCACTGTGCTAGTGATAGGTTACATCAAGATTTTTTAGAAAAGAGAAAGAGAGAAGCGTTAGCTATCCTTCCATAGGTTACCTTATATTGCCATGGAACAAATGGACTAAGTCTCCAAAGTTGGCCATTGAGCAAAGTTGAACATATGACCTTACTAAAGCAATTACCCCACATACATGCACGCATAAAGGCATGCTACTCTCTCTTTAATGTAAAGGACCTGCAGAAAGCTAAGAAAGAAAGCCAGATTAAAAGAAAAGAATCATTGGCAACATAGCCAAGGGGGGCTTATTTCAAGGGGAGGCCAAAAGTAGGCTACTTGCAATTAAGAAGTAATTATCTCATAGTTTAAAAGAGTTTATAGGAGGATTATCTGTTTCTTATCCTTAGTCAACTCAATATTAATATCCATTCAAAAACAATATATTAATGAAAGTGACTATGTATTTTTCTTCTCAAGCGCCTTTTTCCCAGGATCCCTATGCTAGCATGATTTTTATTATTGCAAAGGTTCACAACTATATGACACATTTTTCCATATTAACATTAATCAACTAGTAGTCAGTCCAAAATGCTGACAACAATAAATAATTCTAGCCACTAATTCAGTTTGTAACTCTTCAAATATTGATTAACTATCCTGGCTGCATGCTATATGTTTACTTGTTATGACAGACCTGAGTTCCATCTTATCTCTCTACCCTACAACCTTTATGTGATCTTGGACAGACTACTTAATTTCCACGAGAATTTTCTTCATCAGTAAAACAAAGATGATAATATTACTTAATATTATTCAAAAGATAACAGGATTCAAAACCATCATCTAGTCATAAAATTCAGTAAGTGAGGTAATTTTAATTTCCCAATAAATATGGACTATGACTATGTACAAAATGTGAGCCAGAAGAGCTCATATTTTTAGTTTGGAAATTTGGAAACACAAATTAAGTAATAAACACTTATTACTATGATAAGTTCTTTGAAAATAGCAGATTTAGGAAGGGGGAAAAGAACGAAGTCTAAACTGCACAAGTTACTTTTAAGGTTTATTTAGTTAGTAATGGATCCAGGACTTAAAAGTGAAGTCTACACTAAAATTTATGTGAAGCTAGTGTATGATGCCCCATGATCATATCAATGTATGCAGCTATGATTTAATTTAAAAAATAAGTAAATAAATAAATAAATTATATGAGATCCATTAAAAAAAAAGAAGAAGAGACAGCTGTCCGTTCTAGCTGTTCCTAATTTTCTTATGATTTTGATTTAAAAAATAATACACCTTTTATTATATAAAAAAAAGAGTTGGTTTTGAGTTTTGTTTTACGATTTAAATAAAAAGCTTCTCCCAGAAAAAAAAAAAAAAAAAAATTATGTCCTAGAGTAGTTGTTATGCAACATCTCCTTGAACAGACAGACTTAACTCATAGCATTCTGCTTAGACTCTCTCTTCCCTGGGAAGAGAAATAACTAACTGTCCAATGGAAGTATAGATTTTGTGTAGGATTTACCTTGCCTCTCTAATATATGGGTATTAGGGACCTTTCTCTAACCAAACAGTCTCTTATTCAAGGTCTAGATGTGTATTTCATTTTGTGGGTATCAACCTTCTCTGTGGATTTACTATATCTGCAAATGTTTACTCTTATTCTTAGAACAAATCCAGCCTCGCTGTGTCCCTAGAGATTTCAGTGGTCCCAGAGCCAGTGATTAGGGGAAAAGGAAGAGACAGCTCCTTATATCAGAAGGAGTCTTTGCTGGTAGACAAATTCAATGACATCTTGGGTTTTAATACTGGGATTCTTCAGCTACTCTCAAAAGTGCTCACCAAAATATCCATTTGCTGGTAAGTACCCAGATAACCTTATTTATTTAGCTTTCACTTGACTTCTGTTTTTGTCTTAACCACCATTTGTTCTGTCACAAGAAAGCTCAAAGAAGCCATAAATGTAAACATTACAGAACTTCATACTGAGCAGAAAGAGCATCAACAACTCATACTGATAGGCAGAGTGTTTCTTTTCAAGGTTGTGTAAGTAGATTTTTACCAATTGGTAACTCAGTTTTAATAGAATTCTAATTATTCTAAATTGTTTTACTTACCACTTTATGGTATTGTTTTTCAGCCAGCACTACACAACTGATCATAAATTACAGTCCTGGAGAAAATGAGACATAATCTGTTAGTAATTCCTATAGTACTTCTGTTTCAATTATGTAATTGATTTTAAAATAATGAGATTTTTTAAAAGAATGTTTAAATAATCAACAAATTTCAGATGGCAAGGATAAAATGTAGGGAAGTTTGGGTTTGAGAAGACCACACAATTATGGGAATTGAGTTTTAGGAAGGCGTTTTATTTATAAGATTATTTTGCCCACATATATTGTCAATCTAAAAATCATGTTTTACCTAATACTTTATCTAGGATCTGAAAGTGAAAAATAGTAGAGGATTAGTCATTAACTAAGGTTTAATTATAATACATTATAGAAAAATGAAATCATATTCATATCTATATGAAACATTTAAATCTAGTTTCTCTATTGGAAAAACAATTTTCCCAATTTATAATATAGGCAGATTCTAGTCTACAGTGTCATCTACTTCTCTCCATATGATAGCCACATAAATGATTTTTTCTGTCACAAGAAAGCTCAAAGAAGCCATAAATTTAAACATTACTTTTTATTCTACCCAATTTACAGATATTCATAGTTTACCAGCATTAATGTCTATATGTTTTATTGCAGAATTCTCTGGATGAATTATGTCCATAATCAATACATCACACTTTGAAATCACCACTTTCTTCTTGGTTGGGATGCCAGGACTAGAATATGCACACATCTGGATCTCTATCCCCATCTGCATCATGTATCTTATTGCTATTCTGGGAAATTGCACCATCCTTTCTATTATTAAGACAGAGCCCTCCTTGCATAAGCCCATGTACTATTTCCTTTCCATGTTGGCTATGTCTGACTTGGGTTTGTCTTTATCTTCTCTGCCTACCATGTTGAGGATCTTCTTGCTCAATACTCCTGAAATTTCTGCCAATGCCTGCTTTGCCCAGGAATTCTTCATTCATGGATTCACAGCACTGGAGTCCTCAGTCCTCCTGATCATGTCATTTGACCGCTTCCTTGCCATCCACAATCCTCTGAGATACAGTTCCATTCTTACAACTGTCAGAGTTGCCCAAATAGGACTGGTACTGTCCTTCAAAAGCATGCTCCTGGTTTTTCCCTTTCCATTCACTTTGAGAAGCTTGAGATACTGTAAGAAAAGCCAGTTGTCTCATTCCTACTGTCTACATCAGGATGTCATGAAGTTGGCTTGCTCTGACAACCGAATTGATGTCATCTATGGCTTTTTTGGAGCACTCTGTCTTATGGTAGACTTTATGCTCATTGCTGTGTCTTACATTCTAATCCTCAAGACTGTGCTGGGAATTGCATCCCAAAAGGAGCAGCTCAAGGCCCTCAATACTTGTGTTTCACACATATGTGCTGTAATCATCTTCTATCTGCCAATCATCAACCTAGCCATTGTCCATCGCTTTGCCAGGCATGTCTCTCCCCTTGCTAATGTTCTCATGGCAAATGTTCTTTTACTTGTACCTCCACTAATGAACCCAATTGTTTATTGTGTGAACACTAGACAGATTAGAGTAAGAGTTGTAGCAAGACTGTGTAAGAAACAGATATAGCAGACATATATGGTAGAAACATAATTGAAGGTATCTTTTTTTTTTTTTGGCTTTTCCTTGTTTTAAATTTTTTTAATTTTCTCTATATATATACATGTGTTTATTTGATTTCCACTTTTTGCCTTCACAAAATTAAAAAGGCTTAAAATTTAATAACAATAACAATGTTTAAGATAAGGACTAGAAACAAAAACCTCGTAAAGAATGGACAAAGATTAATATATTCAGAAAAGAAATCAGATAATTACTGCAATGAAATATTGAGCAATAATAATCATAATAATGCAAAAAAAAGTAGCATTCACATTGCCCATAAGACTATGTCTATCATAGAATGCTTTGACTCTGAGGTTCACAATGGAATCATCAGTTAACTTCTTCTTATTATTTTTTCCAAAGTCTCAAAAAAATAGACAAGTAATATTTATAAATTAAAATAATTTCAAAAAACAGATCATGCCAAATCTTATAGATAATAGAAAAAGAATAAATAATTCAAAATTATTCTATGTCATCTGGATGCAACTGATATTAAAATTGGAAAAAATAATTATTATAAAGGGAAATTACAAACATATTTCACTTATAAATGAGGATTCAATATCCTAAACAACATATAAACAAGATGAATTAAAAATTCATTTTTAAATAAAGTACTTTGGCCAAAATTCAATCCAATTTATGTGAGAATTAGTCACTATTTTCTTTTCCTTTTTTTTTTTTTCTATTCCTTTTCCTCACCCCTCCCTCCTTCTGTCTGCTCTCTCCTTCCCCCATGCTCCACTGCAATCTTAATTGTCATTAATTGTCCTCATACCATAGTTGAATACATAGGATTCATACTTCTCCAGTCCTGTGATGCTTTCCTAAAAATAATGTATTCCATCTCCATCCAGGTCAGCACAAATGCTGCAAAATCTCCATTTGTTAATGGCTGAATAGTATTCCATGATATACATATACCACACCTTGCTGATCCATTCCTGGGTTGAAGGGCCTTTAGGATGGTTCCACATTTTAGTGACTATAAATCGAGCTGCAATAAATTATCTAGCACAAGTGTCTTTATAATAAAAGGATTTTTTTTCCTTCTAGGTAGATGCCCAGTAATGGGATTACAGGATCAAATGGGAGGTGTAGGTTGAGTTCTTTGAAGTTTCTCCATACTTCCTTCCAAAAAGGTTGTGTTAGTTTGCAGTCCCACCAGCAGTGTAAAAGTGTTCCTTTCTCTCCACATCTGGACCAGCATCTGCAGTTTTGAGATTTTGTGATGTGGGCCATTCTTGCTGGGGTTAGATGATATCTCAAGGTGGTTTTAATTGGCATTTATCTAATAATTAGAGATGATGAGCATTTTTTCATGTGTTTGCTAGCCATTTGTCTTCTTTAGAGAAGGTTCTGTTCATCTCTGTTCCCCCATTGATGTATGGGATTATTGGCTTTTTTCTTGTGGATTAATTTAAGATCTCTAATAGATCCTAGTTATTAAGTTTTTGTCTGATTCAAAATACGAAAATATCCTTTCCCATTGGGTAGGTTATCTAGTTGCTTTGGTTGTTGTCTCCTTGGCTATACAGAAGCTTTTCAGTTTAATTAAATCCCATTTGTTTATTTTCATTTTTGTTGCAATTGCCACGGCAGTCTTCTTCATAAAGTCTTTCCCCAGGCCAATATCTTCCAGTGTTTTTCCTATGATTTCTTTGAAAATTTGTATCATCTCATGCCTTAAATTTAAGTCTTTTATCCATCTTGAATTTTTGTGAGTGGAGAAAGGTGTGGGTCTAGTTTCAGTCTTTTACATGTGTATATCCAATTCTTCCAGCACCATTTATTGAATAGGGAGTCTTTCCCCCAGTGGATGTTCTTGTTTGGTTTATCAAAGATTAGGTGATTATAAGTTGTTGGTTTCTTTTCCTGGTTTTCTACTTGATTCCAAATGTCTATGTCTCTATTTTTGTGCCAGTACCATATTATCTTGACCACTATGGCCTTGTAGCCCAGTCTAAAATCTGGTTTTGTGATACCACCAGCTTTGTTTTTATTACTAAGAACAGCCTTATATATGTGGGTTCTTTTCTGGTTCCATACAAAATGCAGAATCATTTTTTCCAAATCTTGAAAATAGGATATTGGTATTTTAATAGGAATGGCATTAAATCAGAAGATTGCTCTGGGAAGTATAGACATTTTAACAATGTTGATGCTTCCCAGCCATGAGCATGGTATGTTCTTCCATTTGCTAAAGTTCTCTGCCATTTCCTTTCTTAGGCTTTCATAATTTCCTTTATAGAGGTTCTTCACCTCTTTTGTTATGTATATTCCTAAGCATTTCATTTTCTTTGGGGCTATGATGAAGAGAGCTATGTCCTTAATTAACCTCTCCTCTTGGCTATTGTTGGCATATACAAAGGCAACTGACTTGTGGATACTGATTTTATATCCTGAGACATTACTGTATTTTTTGATGACTTCCAAGAGTCTTGTGGTTGTGTCTTTAACACCCCTCTCTCAGAGCTGGACAGATCTTCTAAACAGAAATTAAACAAAAATATTAGAGATTTAACTGAGACCCTAGAACAACTGTGCTTGATAAATGTATATAGAACACTCCATCCCAAAGATAAAGAAGATACATTCTTCTCATCATCCTACAGAACATTCTCCAAAATTGATCATATCCTGGGACACAAAACCAACCTCAACAGAATCAAAAGAATTGAAATTTTACCTTGCATCTTTTCAGACCACAAGGCACTAGAAGTGGAACTCAACTCCAACAAAACGTCTAACTTTACACAAAAGCATGGAAGTTAAAGGACCTTATGCTGAATAACAGTTGGGTACAGGAAGGAATAAAAAAGGAAATTATTAACTTCCTTGAGTATATAACAACAATGAAGACACAAGCTACCAAAACCTGTGGGATACAGCAAAAGCAGTCCTAAGAGGAAAAGTTATTGCTTTAGAAGCCTACATTTAAAAAACAGAAAGAGAGCACATCAACAAACTCACAAGCCATCTTACGGACTTGGAAAAAGAAGAACAATCTAGGCCTCAAACCAGCAGAAGAAATATCCAAAATTCAATCAGAGATTAATGAAATTAAAAACAAAAAAATCGTTCAGAAAATTAATGAAACAAGGAGTTGGCTTTTTGAAAAAATAAATTAAATAAATAAACCTTGGGCTAGACTAACTAGAAATTTAAAAAGTAAAATCTCTAGTAACCTCAATCAGAAATGATAAAGGAGAAAAGACAACTGATGCCACAGAGATACAAGAGACTATCTCTGCATACTACCAGAAACTTTATGCCCAGAAATTTGACAATGTGAAGGAAATGGATCAATATTTGGAATTGCACCCTCTCCCTAGACTTAGCCAGGCAGAAATAGAGCTCCCGAACAAACCAATTTCAAGCACTGAGATCAAAGAAACAAGAAAAAATCTCCCAACAAAAATTGTCCTGGTCTGGATGGCTTCACACCTTAATTCTATCAAACCTTCAAAAAAGAGCTTATTCCTAGACTGCAGAAATTATTCCAAAAAATTGAGGAGGAAGGAATCTTCCCCAACATGTTCCATGAAGCAAACATCACCCTGATACCAAAACCAGGAAAAGACTCAACTGAAAAGGAGAATTTCAGACCAATTTCACTGAAGAATATAGATACAAAAATTCTCAACAAAATCCTAGCCACTAGATTACAGCTTATCATCAAAAACATCATACACGATCAAGTAGGTTTCATCACAGGGATGCAAGGCTAGTTTAAACCCGCAAGTCCATAAACGTTATTCACCGTATTAATAAAAGCAAAAACAAAGACCATATGATCCTCTCAATAGATGCAGAAAAAGCATTCAATAAAATCCAGCATCCTTTTCTAATTAGAACAATGAGGAGTACAGGCATAGGTGACGTATTTTTTAAACTGATCGAAGAGATCTATGACAAACCCACAGCTAATATTTTACTGAATGGTAAATTGAAAGCTTTTTCTCTTAGCACTGGAACCAGACAAGATTGTCCTCTGTCACCATTACTATTTATCATAGTCCTGGAAGTTCTACCCAATAAAATTAGACAAGAAAATAAAGGGCATCCAAATGGAGCAAAGGAAGTCAAACTCTCCCTCTTTGCTGATGATATGATCTTATACTTGAGAACCCCAAAGACTCAACCACAAGACTCTTGGAGGTTATCTTTAGTAAGAGATTTACAGTGAATTTGAGAGAATATAATTTTGATATAAAGAATTATCAATATATATTCTTGTTATCATCATATTTATTTTATTCTTTCTGGACTCTAGCCAAAGAGCATAGATAGAACTGGAAATCAGAAATATGTTATCTGAGGTCCTCACCTCAATTAACAATAATAACAATAGATGTCTTATGCTATCATCTCTGATTAAAGCAACAAATTACAACAAAGACAAAAAATAAAACCAATGTAAGGTGCCCCATGATTGCATTAATGTACACAGCTATGATTTAATATTAAGAAAAAAATAAATAGTAATGCATGTAGTTCTCACAATTGCTAATTCCTCCTCCTCCACATTTAATCTGTACTAAATTATTTAGATTGTAGACCTAAATTATATTTTAATTGTCTCCTTTTACATTTTAATCATTTTGCTATGTTACCAGCATTTCTTTAGCAAAATACTAAAAAAAATCTCCTAAGCTTCTAAATGTCTACTATTCTTGACTTTTGACTGATTCTCTATGCAAGATGAGAGCCATATTTCTAAAAGGCAAATTTGATGCTGCAGTACCTCTTTTAAATACAAACTCTTACTTTTTGAGCAGAATGGAATCAATAGAGAACATACTCTACGACCATACATAGGATGAACTCTCATCTGCCTCTTCAACATCCTCAGATAATTATGAAAATACAGCCACATTGGTCTGAAAAAATGCAAGATTTACACAGCTCTTTGTCTTCTGTGAGTTTTCACATTAGATACCTTTTGCTGAAATACGCTTAATTCAAATTCCATATCATTCATTTCTATTATTTCTTTAAAAAAAATTTAACTTTATTATATATCACCTAAACCATGGTCTATATTAAGATCTTTTTATTTCTTTATTCTTTATTATTTATTATACTTAATGTTTACAATTATAGATATATTATGGTTTTTTTGACACACATATTTTACAATTTTATTTTTTCATCTCAGAGTTATTTCAGAAGAGAATGCCTGCTTTGAATACTCTGAAAATGCAACTCTGAATGATGCCCCAAACCTTGGATTCAATCCCAAACAAATCAGAAACAGGTTGTAGGAATTTTTTTTTTCCTTTTTCTCTTTCTCAATTGCCAGTTTGCTTTATTATTTGAACGGTAGAAGAGGGAAAAAATCCAAAAATGAAAACCCTGCTTGTTTCACAGAAACTATCCACACTGAACCGAATGTGTTCAGTCATCTGAATCAACTCTGATTCTCTTCTGTGCTCTGTAATTATAGTTGAGATTATAAATGGATATCTACAGCCAAAGCTGGGTTCCATAGTATGCTTAGTACCAAAATTGAAACCAATCTTGTAGACAGTAATCATGACAAAAGTTCCATTTAGGAAAGAAAATATCAAAAGCCAAACCACCTGGTGAGGAATTTCAGCTCTGCTACTCTTTAGCTGGGTGACTTCAAACCAATTTTCCAACCCTTGGACACCTCAATTCTTGTACCTATAAAATAAAGGCAATGATGATGATACTTATAGGATTCTTATGAAGAGTAAATTAATACATCTAAATATTTTAGAACATTGCTTGGCATATTGTAAATGCATGAAAGCTGTTAGAATTTTTTCTAATTTTTAATGACCCTTGTTTTGACAAACTAAGACAAAGTGATATTTGTAATAGCTAGTAAAACTGAGCATCAGAGCATGCTATGAAATGTCATACCATAAAGTAGAAAGAGCATGATGGTTTGGAGACAGATTTAGTTTAGTTTTTTTGTTTGTTTGTTTGAAGATAGAATCTCAGTCTGTTGCCCTTTCTAGAGTGTCATGGTGTCATCGTAGCTCACAGTAACCTGAAATCTCTTGGGCTCAAGCGATCCTTCTGCTCTAGCCTCCCCTGCAGCTGGGACTATAGATGGCACCCGCCATCACACCCAGCTATTTTTTATTTTTAATAGAGACAGGATCTCACTTTAGCTCAGGTGGCCTCAAACTCCTAAGCTCAAGCAATCTACCTGTCTTGCCCTTCCAGAATGCTAGGTTTATAGGTGTGAGCCACTGCATGCAGCCAAAAATTTAGCTTTAAACTGAGTTTCTAAAACCCACCAACTCTGTGGTTTTTGTTTATTTTTCTAACTTCTATGTTATCATTCATAAATAGATAGAAATAGCACCCTCCCTCATCATTTTATATGAAAACCATATATAAAAGTATTTTAATACAAAATAAGACTGATTTTTAATATAAAATAAGAAGTGCTTAATAAAAGTGTATGTACACAATGCAGAAGAATGCAAGGGGGGACCAAGTGCAGGCTAGCAAAGCAGGCAGGAAAGCTTTCCATGGGAAGTGATATTGCCAGTGGTGTTTTAAAGAGTGAAGAAAAGTTTACTAATCATCATATTCAAAGCATAAGAAAAGGCATGCTTGGAGCCAGGTGTGGTGGCCCATGCCTGTAATTCCAGCACTTGGGAGACTTAGGCAGGTGGATTACCTGAGCTCAGAGGTTCAAGACCAGCCTGAGCCAGAGCAAGACGCCACCTCTAAAAAATAATAAGGTGCTGTGGCAGGCACCTGTAGTCCCAGCTACTTGGGAGGCTGAGGCAAGAGGATCACTTGAACCCAAGAGTTTGAGACTGCCATGAACTAAGATGCCTTGGCACTCTACCTACCAGCGGTGACCAAGTGAGACTCTGTCTCAAAAAAAAAAGAAAAGAAAGAAAGAAAAGGTATGCTTGGAAATGAGTGGGTAGAGATGAGATTGTATGCAGAAGTGCATTACAAACTGTAAATTGCCATCAGGTGTAAATGTTGGTTGAACTTGATCTAGATGCCATGCCAAGGAGTTGTGATGTTGTCTGTACGCTGAGGACTGACCAAAGGATGGTCATGGCATTTGTGTCTGTTGTTTACATAGGCATAGCTTATGAGACAAAAAGAATGGCCTTTCTTTCTATTTATAAGAGCCATAATCTCCAAGCCAACCCAGAATCTAGAAGTAACATTTGAATTCACATGAGAGTAACTATTTTTAAAAGAGACCCTGATTTGTTTCACTTGAACTGGAAAGTGTATAGAGCAGGCCCTTAGGAAGAAAATATATGAACTTTCTTTTATGCCTGGACACTGTCCTGACATGACTATAACCACAAGAGAAAAAGGTCAAGAGTTTGTGATAAATTGGAAGAGGCAACATCTAAAAGTGGCTCAGCACCTCTGCTTTGCCTTTGCAAATGTCTATTTTTTTTCTATGCTTGGTAAAGTTTACTCTCGGTAATTGGAGAGATCTATTTTATTTATCTCTGATATCCTTAATGAATTGAAATGAAAATGAAAATAAAGATACAAAAATGCCAGTGGGGGAAGGAATGACTTTATGATCAACGCAATAATTTTCACATTTTTGAAACTCTGGGGCTCCTAAAACAGTGGTTCCCAACTATGGGCAATGCTGCCTTCAAAAGACATTTGGCAATGTCTGGAGACATTTTTGGTTGTTGCAAACTGAGAGATGTAGATGTGTTATTGACATTCCCTAACGCTAGAGGTGAGAGGTGCTGCTAACTATTCTTCAGTGCACAGGACAATCCCTATCAAAAAGAACTATCCAGTCCAAAATGTCAGAAGTACCAAGGATAAGAAACCCTAGTCTAAATGTAATGTTCAAACAATAAAGAAGTAAGCCCTGTGGTTACCCAAATTACCTTGGACTCACTCGACTGCACAACACTTAGGGAAAATCTGCTATCAGGGAAGTTCCTCAGAAAGTCACTCATTGGAAATTTCCAAGAAAAATAGAAGAATCCATTTAATATATGTTAAAACTCTTTTTCAAGAAATAAAAAAGTATAAAGATTTATGGAATGCATGCAAACCATACTGAAAGACAATAGTGTAAAGACTTTTCTCAAACTGTTGTTATGTGATTCTGTGTTTTGTGTTTATGTGTTTTCTTGCCTTAATGAGAGATGTATGTGAAAACAATGCAAGGGATAGTACACTATAAAATTAAAAGAGACAAAAAAGAGCATCTTTTTTTATATGTAGAGCATATATGAATTAGGCAAAGAGAACATTAGCAAAATTTTCAAAGTAGATGATTACATTTTTCTGTACAACCTAAACATCTTCGTTTTAATATCCCCCCCTTTTTTATTGTTTGGGATTCATCTTGGTTACAAACAATTAGGATACACTGATTGCAGTTGTTAGGTAAAGTCCCTTTTATAATTGTGTCTCACCCCCAGGAGGTGTGAGGGCCCCTTTTTATCGAATATTTCCCACAAAGATGATCTCATAAGACCTTAAGTAAATTGGAAGTCTGCTGGTTTCCAGATTTTATATAATTTAAAACTATAGAAGCTGATACCATATTGCATCAATACATAGGTACTATTGATTGCAAACTTCATTTCTAATTCACAGATGTTAAAATGTAAAGATTTTACCTCCTAGAACATAGAAAATACAATATCATATTTATATGGAAGCTTCACTTGTCACTGTGACCAAAGATTCTTTCAGAAATATAATGGTACCATAGAATTTTAGTTTGGTGGTGGCAAGTGAGTCAGGAATACATGACTTAATTTCTTGCACACATTTAGGAAATTATTTCTTTACATTCTCTTTTCTTTCTGTTTCTTTTGCTATCTTTCGTCCCTTCTCTCACATACACGCTTTCTGTTTGACCATTTCTTATTCAAATTTTTCATAAGATTCTCAAATTTATTTATTTATTTTTATTTGAGAAAGAGTCTCACTATGTTGCCCTCAGTAGAATGCTGTGGCATCACAGCTCACAGCAACCTCAAACTCTTGAGCTTAAGCAAGTTTCTTGCCTCAGCCTCCCAAGTAACTGGGACTATAGGCACCCACCACAACGCCCGGCTTTTTTTTGTTGTTGTTGTTATTGCAGTTGTCATTGTTGTTTAGTAGGCCTGGGCCAGTTTCGAACTTGTCTCCATGTATGTGGCTGGTGCCCTAACCACTGAGCTACACATGCCAAGCCAAGATTCTAAATTTTAAGTTGAATATGTTTTTCTATGATTTCCTTTCTATTGTATCAAACTATTAGACAAATTATTGATCCTGAAAATTGTGCGGGTATCCTCACTTTAAATGCCTTTTAGGGTGCTCATTTAAGGCATTCATATTTAATTATTTGGCAATAATTTATTCAAAAGTCATTTATTAAAATCCTACTTTGTTCCATTTTGCTTCATTTGGATGAAAAAGTGATTAATTCTGTGAGAAAATACTCTTTAATTTATTCAATTCATTGTGTACAAAGCAGCCTGTGTAATTGAGTACATTATTCTTTCTTGACTATTTGAATATCATACATGTCACATTAAACAGGTGTAATATATTTGTATGTGTGTGTGTTTGTGAGTTTATCTCAGTGTATGAATGTTTTGGAAGCAGATAAACCTGAAATATTTCTCCTATTGATTTTTTGTGAGATCATTACCACATTTTAAATTATCAGAATTTTTTAAAATATGCATTTAAATACTTCACACAAACAAATTAAAAATATGTCATTGTAACAAAAGTAAAAAAAAAAATTCAATAAAATATAGTAGTAACTTACAATTTTTCTTTCTTTCTTTTTTTTTTTTTTTTTTGCTTTTGAGACTGAGTCTCGCTTTGTCACCCTGGGTAGAGTTCTGTGGCATCATCGCAGCTCACAGCAAACTCAGTCTCCTGGACACAAGCAATCCTCTTGCCTCAGCTTCCCAAGTACCTGGGACTACAGATGTGCGCCACCATGCTCTGCTAGTTTTTTCTGTTTTTAGTATAGATAGGGTCTCACTGTTGCTCAGACTGGTATCAGATTCCTGATCTTGACACATCCATGCTCCTCAGCCTCCCAGAGTTTTAGGATCACAGTTGTGAGCCACCATGCCTGGACATAATTTTAAATTAAAAAAAAAAAAAATTTAGAATCTGAGAAATGGAAGACAACTACTTTAAGGTTAGAAAGTAGAAATCAAACCCTCCCTGAATAAAAAGAAGTAAACCTAAAAGTGAGTAATAAGATATTAAAACACCCTCACTGTCATATAATTTTAACTTAGGCCTCAGTTGGCACAATGAGATGAGAGAGAAATGATAGAAGTAGAGGACTGAGCAGACATCCAAGAACTCCTAGAAAGAATCCAGGATAATAAATAAATAAAGTATAATTAAAAATTAAATAGATATTTAGCCTTAGCATTGTAACACACAGAAGTACTTCTGAGTCAACTTAATTTAGGAAAAGTTTTTATCAGTCATGTTCCTCTTCTTGGTAGCAGTCTTATTGGACTTAAAAAAAAAAAAAAAAAGAAAGAAAAAAAACTATAGTAAACACATTTTATTCATTTATTTATACTTTCTCCTTTTTAGACAAAACTAATCAAATTCCAAGCAAACCAAACAGGCAGTGTTTCCGTCTACAATCATGTAGCAGAGAACTCATGCTGCATATCTCAAAGTATGGTCTTGGGCCACCACCATGTAAATCACCTGTGGTCTTATTAAAAATATAGTCTTACAACCAAATTAAAATCTACTGAACTAAAATACTCATCTTCAGATGATTCCTGTGCATATTAAAGTTTATAAAGCTGTGTACTAAAGCATTCCATTATTATCTACTATATAAGAACTTGTGTGTGTTTGTATTAATGAAAGTGGGAAAACTAATAAATATTACAGATGAAAAGTCAAAAGTTAGAGTGAATTTGTCTCTTTCTAATTTCCACATCTCTATTTCATATATATGAATATATATGCATGTAAACACATACACACACACACACACACACATATATATATATTTTTTTGTTTGTTTGTTTTAAATTTCAATCAATTTAAGGAATACAAGTTGAATTCCATTACATATACATACGTTTGGTGGTAAAGTCTTGGCTCTTAGTAGTGCACCCATCACTCAACTGGTATACATTGTATCCAAAAAGTAATTTTTCATCCCTGATTCCCTCCTAGGCTCCCCAGATTTAGATCTTCAGTGTCCATTACATCACTCTGATATTAGGTAAACTGGATATGATTTACACTGCAAAGATAGGTTGGCTACATATGGTTGTTGGCTCAAGGTTTATTTATATTTGTTATGGAGAGAATCTCCTGCCTACAAAACAAATGTAGTAAAAATCTATGTAACCAAGCATGGCTTCTATTGATTGAATATACAGTACTGATTAAGAGACAAAGAGGCAAGTGATATACTAGGATAACATATAACCTATATTTAACAAATAAATTCCTTGGTTCTACACATGTAAAAATTCCTGAAAATCTATGTGGAAAATATGTATAATCCAACAGAAAATAAAATCTTAAACAGTCACTTCAAATTGAAGAATCTAAATGATCAATAAACATAAAGACAGGGAAGTATAATTTCAAGTTGGAATAAAATTCATATGAAATATTGGTGGTCTGATGTCATTTTTTTGTTTGTTTTTTTTGTTGTTTTTTCTTTTTTTTATTAAATCATAGTTGTGTACATTCATATGATCATGGGGCATCATACACTAGCTTCATAAACTGTTTGACACATTTTCATCACACTGGTTGACATAGCCTTCCTGGCGTTTTTTTGGTATTGTGCTAAGACATTTACATTCTACATTTTCTAAGTTTCAAATATATCCTTGTAAGATGCACCGCAGGTGTGATCCCATCTGTCCCCCTCCCTCTGCCCACCTCCCCCCTCCCTCCCCTCCCTTTCCCTCATCCCCCTATTCTTAGGTTGTAACTGGGTTATAGCTTTCATGTGAAAGCCCTAAATTAGTTTCATAGTAGGGCTGAGTACATTGGGTACTTTTTCTTCCATTCTTGAGATACTTTACTAAGAAGAATATTTTCCAGCTCCAT
>CAUYPK010054062.1:0-25539 GCA_963574355.1 Loris lydekkerianus | reverse complement strand
TGAAGTGTTCTTCTTTCTCCAGTTGCTTGAGATGTTCCATTAGGTTATTAACTTCCTCTCTTTCCGTTTTCTTGAGGAAGGCTTGCAGTGCTATAAATTTCCCTCTTAGGACTGCCTTTGCAGTATCCCAGAGGTTCTGGTAATCTGTGTATTGATTGTTGTTTTGTTCCAAAAATTTGGTGATTTCCTTCTTAATCTCGTCTCTAACCCATGTATCCTTTAGCATAAGGTTGTTTAGATCCATGTTTTTGTATGGGTATGCAGGTTCCTGTTGTTATTGAGTTCAACTTTTATTCCATGATGGTCTGAGAATATGCAAGGAATAATTTCTACGTTTTTAAATTTGCTGAGGTTAGATTTGTGGCCTAGGATGTGGAGATACTCGATTTTGGAGTATGTTCTGTGGGCTGATAAGAAGAATGTGTATTCAGTTTTGTTGGGATGAAATGTTCTGTAGATGCCTGTTACATCCACGTGTTGAATGGTTGAGTTTAAATCTAAAATTTCTTTGCTTAGCTTCTTTTTGGAGGATCTATCCAACACTGCTAAAGGGGTGTTAAAATCTCCAACTACTATGGAAGTGAAGAAATCGAGTTGCTCATGTCTGTTAGAGTTTCTCTTATAAATTGAGGTGTGTTGTGATTGGGTGCATAAATATTAATAATTGAGGTCTCATCATATTGAGTATTACCTTTAACAAATATGAAGTGTCCATCCTTATCCTTAGTTATTTTGGTTGGTTTAAAGCCTATTGCATCTGTGAACAGGATTGCAATGCCTGCATTCTCCCCGCGCCTTCTGCGGTCACCAGCCTCAGCCTTATGTGGAGGTGCAGGCAGCCGCGGCCTCGGGTTGACAGGACAGGCGCTGGGGACGCCAGACACAGTTGAGTGCAGAACTCCAGCTCCCCAGATGGGCATTTTTCATGTGTTTGCTGGCCATTCATCTGTCATCCTCAGAGAAGTTTCTGTTCAAATCTCTTCCCACTTGAGGTTCTTTGCACTTTTCTTATTGTTTGAGTTATCTGTGTATTCTAGTTATGAGGCCTTTGTCATATCCTATGTAAAAAATCTTTTCCCATGCCAAAGGCTATCAGTTTGCTTTGTTTGTGGTACCCTTAACTGTGCAAAAGCTTTTTAGCTTGATCAAATTCAAGTTGTTTTTTTTGTTGCTGCAATTGCTTGGGGTGTCTTCTTCATGAAGGTTTTTCCCAGGCCAATATCTTCAAATGTTTTTCCCCACATTCTCTTCTGGAATTTTTATTGTTTCGTGTCATAAATTTAAATCTTTTATCCAAATAGAATCAATTTTTGTCAATGTTGAGAGGTGCAAGCCCCACTTTCAAACTTCTGCATGTGGATAACCAGTTCTCCCAGCACCATTTATTAAATAAGGATTCTGGGAAAGGATAGTCTTTTTAATAAATATTGCTGGAACAATTGAATAACCACATGTGGATAAGTTTGATTAAGACCCTTACCTTAATACAATACACAAAAATTAATCCCAAATGAATCACAGTCCTAAATTTAAGAGCTAAAACTAGAAAACTTTTAGAAGAGAATATTTGTGAACTTAAGGTAGGCAAAGTTTTCTTAGATACACCAAAAGCATGACCCATAAAAGAAAAAAAAATGATAAATTTGACTTCATCAAAATTTAAAACTTTTTTTTTTTCAACTTGTTTTTTTTTTGCAGTTTTTGGCCGGGGGACGGGTTTGAACCTGCTACCTCCGGTATATGGGGCTGGCGCCCTACTCCTTGAGCCACAGGCACCACCCCCAAATTTAAAACTTTTGCACTGCATAAGTCACCATGGAGAAAATGAAAAGACAATCTATATACTGGGAGAAAATACCTGCAAATTGTGTATCCAATAGAGGATTTGTGATCAAAATCTAGAAAGGAAGTTGGCAGATTCAATGCCTATATTTACTTATCCTTCCTCCTGAAACTCCAATGAGTGATACTAAACTCACAAAGAAAAAGAATGACAGCAACATTTTGGAAGATGAAAAACAGACACAGACATGTCATTTATTTTCATGAGTCAAAACTGAAATCTCATCCAGGTGGAGAGGGAAGCCCAGAAGCAATCCAGTTCATACTACAGAACTTCGAAGAACTCAGGAATTGGATTCAGGGGCAGGTAACACAAGTGGCATGCATCTGAAAACAGATGAATTTGTCTAAAATCTCTTTTTTTTTTTTTTTTTTGAGACAGTCTCACTTTGTCACCCTCAGTAGAGTACCGTGGTGTCACAGCTCACAGCAACCTCGAACTCCTGGGTTCAAGAGATTCTCTTGCCTCAGTCTCCCAGGTAGCTGGGACTACAGGCGCCCGCCACAGTTACTGGCTATTTTTGTTATTGTTGCAATTGTCCTTGTTGTTTAGCTGGCCCGGACCAGGCTCAAACCCAGCAGCCCAGTGTATGTGGCTGGCATCCTACCCACTGAGCTATGGGTGCTGAGCCTAAAATCTCTTTAAATAGCAGTTCAAGTGAACTAAGTACTTCAGCAGATATTTTACAGAGAGAATACCAAGGTATCAATAAATAATCAACATGGAAATGCAAGTTGAAAGCACAATGAGCTATCACAACACACTCATCAGAAAGGCTCACAATATCAAGTGTTGGTGAAGATACCAAGCAAGGGTCTGGAGAAATTGAAACCCTCATACACTGTAGGTAGAAGTATAAGTTGATAACAACAACTTTGCAAAACTCTTCAGTGATATCTCCTGAAGTTGAGCATTACATACTTAATGACTTAGCAATTCTGGTCCTTTTATTTGCCTAACAGAAATACATATATTTGTGCATCAAAAGAGTTACACAAAGTGTTCATAAGCAGTGTTATTCATAATAGCTGCAAACTGAAACAACCCATATATTTATCAATAGGAGAATGAATAAAGAAATTTTAGAATACTTATACAATGGAATACCATACAGCAGTGAAAGATTATCAGACTCTAGCTACATGAAACAACATGGATAAGTCATGTCAAAAGCAAAATGTAAAAGTTACACATGTGATTTCATTTATTAAAAACATCTAAAACAGGTAATGCTGATCTATAATGATAAAAGAACATGGTTATCTTTGAGAGGCACTGATTTGAAAGGACAGGGAAAGTGTGGGGCTGTTGGAAATGTTCTGTGATCTAGGTGGTGGTTACTTGGGTGTTGACGTGTACCATGAATAAGAATACATTGATCTGTACACCTCTCTATATACACATACAATGTGATTCTTCAATAAAAATTGTATTTAAATAAAACATCGCCTCTATTCCCTTCTTAACTCTGAGTACTCAGGCAATAGTCACTGCCTACTTTTGGTTTTTCTTTTTCTTCACGTGATTACTGGTATCCAAAATCAAATTTACCATAATTCTTGGTTTGTGTCATTTATCGTTATTGGTTCATGTCAGGCCCTTCTTTATAGTTTTGGTCACCTCTTTGTTTATCTCCAAGTCCATTCTCTTTACTCCATGATCATCCACTCTCGCATATTTAATTCATGACTTTGTAAGTTATCATCCACACCTCTCTTCACGTACACTGGCAGCTGTGAACAATATCTAGTATTGCAGTTTGTGAGCTTTTAAATATATGTAAAGGTTTGTGATAGACATCTATTCAACATTGCTTTCTATAGCTCTCAGTTGATATAAATAGATCATGTCAATTCCTATTAGCATCTATAGAGTTTTCTATGGTATGCATATCTTATTTATTTATTACCTTATTGATGGATACTTAGGTGTTTCCAACTCCTTGATTTATAACTATATTGTGATGAATGTCTACTTAAATATCTCTTAAATTCTGGGCAACTATGTGAAAGCTTTTCTTCCTAAAATTTCTAAACTTTTACTTTCGTTAATTCTCAACTTACTCTTTAGAAAGGCCATTTCAGTATAATTCCCAACAGCTGTGTGAGCAAACACAATTTTATTTTCTTACAACCTAGGCAGCATCTGATATTGTCCAATCTAAATGTTTTTGCCAATCTGCTGGGTATAAAGTAATATATCAGTGTTGTCTCCATTTGCATTTCTCTGATTACCACTGTAGTTGACATCTCTTTAATATGCTAACCAGCCATTTGGGTGCCCCATCTGTGAATTGTTTATTAATTTCTTTTGTCAAGTTTAAAAATGGGATTTCCTATCTTCTCTTTAACTTATTTACAATATTTTTTATACAAACTTCTATAATCCAACATTTTAATGATGTTATCACTCATTTAAAAACATTTTCTGATTTTACTTGTTTTAATCATGAATTCCTTTCAAAGTCATTTTTGGATGCTTTCTTTGCCAGAGATCTGCTTTTATTGCTTTTCTATATAATGCACCCATCTACTAAATAATCTTTTCTTTTTTTCTCTATCTTGTCTTTAAGACTATGTTATAATCTAGGCCCGACCTCCCTGCCCACAGTGGCCCTGGAGGACAGGCATGCCATCCTCCATAAAGCAGATCATGCCTTCCACCTGCAACCCTGTGTGCTTGGGGGAGGTTAGGGCCCTGCTTGTGGGCTCTGCTATGTCCCATTGTTCACTTATCCATTCTTCTACAAGCATCACACTAAGAGATTACAGCTTTGTTACATCCATTAGTAAAGGGCAGGGAAAATCTCTCTTCTTTGTTTTGAGAATTGTCTTATTTATATATTTAGACTTTTTTTTTTTTTAAGACAGACTCCCACTATGTTGCCCTGGGTAGAGCGCTGTGTCGTCACAGGTCACAGCAACCTCAAACTCTTGGGCTTAAGCGATTTTCTTGCCTCAGCCTCCCAAGTAGCTGGGACTACAGGCACCCGCCACATCGCCTGGCTTTTTTTGTTGTTGTTGCAGTTGTCATTGTCATTTAGCTGGCCCAGGCCAGGATGGAACCCGCCACCCTTGGTGTATGTGCTATAGGCGCTGAGCCAATATACATGTGAACTTTTGTTCCACATAAAATAATTGCACAATTCTCCAAAAGTTCTACTACGATTTTGATTCCAATATATTAGGGATGTATATTCATTTTGATAGAATTAACACCTGGACAGTATTAAATAACCCCACCCATGAGACACATCTCTCTCCATTCTTCAGGCCTTATTTTATGCTGTTTAAGAGAAATGTAAACATTTTCTCCACAAAAGCCCAGAGCATTTTTGCTATTGTACTCTCCTGATACTTTGTATTTTCATTGATATTGTACATTATCTTAGTTTCTATTGCATAGAAAATGTTCACATAAAAGGCACTCATTTTTACATTTGATTTTGAATATGATCATTTTGCCAAGCTCTCTTTAAAATTCTAATAGTGTGTTGATTCTGTAGGGTTTTCCATGTAAATGGCTATGTCCGCTGTTCTTTCCAGTAAACAGGCTACCTTTAGTTTAAGGTAGCTAAGACTTGGGCCGGGAACGCCTCCGGATACACCTGTTAGGTGCCTAGGAGAGCCGAGCCGGGCTCCCGCCTCCCCGCCCCGCGCGCGCTCGCAGCCCCGCCGCGGCCAATGGCAGCGCGCTCGCCAGTGCTCCGGGCCACGGACCCCGCCCCGTCTCTCCTCCCCGCGCCGCCACCTCGGGAAAGTGAACAGTAGATAGCCGGAAAACTTTGGGCAAGATGGCCCGGCGGTGACTTAGGCGGCGCCCGCGCAAACAGCGTCCTGCGCCCGGGCCTCAGAGCCACAGGCCGGGCCCCAAGCCTTGGACACTCGCGGCCGGCGGGCCGCCCCGGCCTCTCCAGTCCATGGCGGTGGCCGAACTGTACACGCAGGTAGGAGGGTCCGCCCGACCCGGGGAGGGCGCGCGGGAGGGAAGCCGGCCCACGCTGGCAGTGCTAGTCCCTGGCGCCCGGGCCACACCTGTACACCTGGCACGGGAGGGGCCGCGGAGACTAAAGAGCGCTCTGAAGTGATGCAGTCCCTGGCTGCGAGAAAGGCGTCCCCCCACGCCGCACACCCTCCTGAGTCCCCTGGGGCTGGGCAGACTGCTCCTGCTGCTCCTACCGTGGGGGCCGCGATTTCCCCGCGTCCAGGACGCGCGCGCCGTCCCCATCTTCCGCGACTGGAGCACCTCGGCCCCTTCTTCCCTTGTCACCGATGGAATTAGAGTTGCCCACAGGGCAACCTCGCACATGGGCCAGGCTTTTGACCTCCCTGGAGCTCCCTCAACAACTCGGCGTAGAAGTTTATAAGCACAATATGCAGGATGCTTTTTAGAACATCTGACGCCCAAAGCTGAAGCTGCCTGGGCCACACACCACTGAGAATGTGAGCCATCAGATAGGTAGCAGCGCTTTTTCGGTCTTCAACTTCTTGGAGGTGAAAGAAAAGTCTTGAACAAAACTATTCTTAGAAGATACTTTGGAGGACAGAGGAAAGTGTTGATGATCAACCTATCTTAGGTGACACCATTTCCTTCCTGAACAGACAGGTGTAGGCACTCCTATTACCAAGTTCCTGAAACCTCAGTATTTATTACATGTCTCAGAAGTACCAGGCACATTGTGGGAAGAACTGACACAGAAAGGTTTTACAGAGATGAGCTTGGGCAGACCGAGAATCTAAGAATCCCAGAGACTTAAACAGCCTTGATGCCCGTCCCTGTAGGCACCTGTGCTCCCCAAGGCTGCCACAGCCCTTCTCGTGGTCATTTAGCCCTTACTCTGTCAAGTCCAGAGGTGGGACACCCCCCCTGTGTGGAGCTGCCTGATTGGGTTTCAGAGTGCTTGCTTTGCTAAAGAGTTCAAACTGGGATGGACGGAGTGAAGGGGCTGTGGCTTGGGGGCCACATGCAGCCTTCTGGATCTTTGAGTATAGCCTTTTAACCCAATCCAAATTTTACCAAGCAAATCCTTTCCGTAAGCTGATGATTGTGCTGGATGCCAACACACAGCACTCGCCTAGGTCCAATTTTGTGACTGAGGACACTTAGCCACATTTTATCTCCAGGTGTGCTCCGGCCTGTACAATCTTAGCCACACCATGTTTCAAAACAACCTGAAACCCATTTCTGTACCCAGAGGCAAGCCTGACCCTGCCTCAGGGTTATGAGTGGACTGTCCCTTTTGGGATCCCTGTGGCACTCACTTCCTGCATTCACCCCGCAATCTCTGGGGCTGCCCCACCATTTTCCCGGCTGTCACCTGCCGGGCCTGTCCGACCTCCCGGGCCCTTTCTGACCTCCCTGTCTGCAGTGGCCCTGGAAGACAAGCATGCCATCCTCCATAAAGCAGATGATGCCTTCCACATGCGACCCTGCATACTTGGGGGAGGTTAGAAAGATTTTTTTTAAGTGATAGTCTGGCTTCCCTCAAGGACTTTTCTGATTATTGAGAAATGTCTGGTAATTCTCTGGAAGGCCTGGAGGAGCCAGGTGGGAGGTAGAGCTGACAAGGGGAGGCCCACAACTGAAAAGGAGTTAGGTCAAGGCTTTGTTCTCTGGGGAAGGTTCTGAATGGGGCTGGCAGAATCAAGGTTTTTGTGTTAGGAAGTTGGGTAGGCCAGCTGTGGAGGACAGAGGCTGGGACCAGTTGGGTAGCTGAATTCTCAGGTCATCCGACTGTCAGGGAAAGAATCAGAGCTGCAGTGTCAAGTGCAGGCAGGACTCTGGCGTGAGGGAGGGGTGCATCAAGGACAACACCTGAGGTCAGAGTCGGTATGACTGACAGTGGGGCAGGGGTGCCCTTGAAAGAATTGGAGACATCAGGAGTAGGAAATACTTCTCAGGAAAGTCCTAGGCAAGTTTGGTTCCTGCTGGGATTGAAGTGGCGAGGGAGTTTCTGGGGGAAGGTGCAGTGAGGGTGGGAGGTCTCAGAGGTGGCTGTAGAGGATGGCCCCTGCCAGCTTTAGGGGGTCCCTGAACCAAGGCAGGGAGGGCCTCACTAAGGGAGGGGTCAGGTGGGAAGAGGAGGGAACCTTGGACAGGACACTAGGGCAGGAGACGGCCCTGAGGTGGCACCAGCACAGAGGGAGAAAACGGGAGAGCTGGCAGGAAGAGGAAGAGGAAACTGGAGAAGGTGCAGTGAGAGTGACAGGCGCTGCTGGTTCAGGTGCAAAATGTTCCATCCATCTCTTTTCAACAGCGATTTGGCAACATGCCTCAGAAGTGTCTGAGCAGCAGTCCCACTGCTTACAGTCCCTCTCAGAAAAACCGGTCTGGCCATTCTCCACTCGAGCTTCTCTGGAGGCTCATGGGTCTCTTTCAAGCTTCCTGACCAGCTGTGAGGTTCTGGTCCTCCAGCTCCTACCTTGGTTCTTGTTGGGCCAAATTCTTGCAGTTCCCCCAGGCCCTTGCATGCTCCGTGCTCCTCCATCTGAAATCCCTGTCTGCTTTACTCAGCAGCACTGCACCTTCCAAATTCAATTTGGGCAGGGTCTGTCCTGAGAAGTCCTCGAAGCCAGCTCCTCACACTGCCTTGTAACAGCTCATAATGTCCAGATCTCTCCCTTTGACCCAGAGCTTCTGGAGAGCAGGGAGCAGTGAGGGCTCCATGAATGTTTGAGGTGTGCCTGCATGTATGAATGTTTCTGCTTACAGAAAAGGCTGGGGACATGACTGTGATGGTATCAATCATGTTGATTTTTATCTCAAAGTCATTATTTCTCAGGTGCCAGATGCCATCCTCACAATTTTATGTGCCTTCTCTTATTTCATCTGTACAGAGAACTCTTCATGTTACAAATGGCTCGAGTCAAGTAAGTTGCGTAGGGTAGTATAGAAGTGATGGAGCCAGCATTAAAAGCCTGTGTTCTTAATATCTCCCTCCACCTGCCACTTGGTGCAATCACCTTTTCTATCTTTCTTTTCTTCAAGGGATCTGACATTTCCCCCCCACACAGTGGGCTTATGGGAAGTCCATTCACTTCCTAGCCACCTCCCCTGACACCTGCTCATTTATTATATTATTCCTTATAATAGCTAAAATGGAACCAATCTCAAAGTCCAACAAGAGGGGAAGAGTTAAGTAAACTAAAGAAGACTCACACGATAAAAGTGTGTTTCAAATGCTGCTTCTGGAGAGTTCACAACAACATGAACAAATGCTTACGTGAGAAATGAGAGCACAGAAATTGTATAACGTATAAAACTGTGTAAACAAAGGAAGACGACCATATGTATCACTGACCACGGACCATGCAGCCGATTGTTCTAGGAGCTGCGGAGAAGTCAGGGAGGGTGGAGGCTGAGTACCTTGGAGATACTTGGGGCTGTCTCTTTCAGTAGAACTGTGGGGGAGAAGTGGAAGACCTGACTTGGTCACAGCTGACAGGAGGGAACCGTGGAGGATTCAGTCTGAAGATGTAAGACAGGCCCCAGGCCTGGAGACCTCAGATCCTGGGACCAACCTGCTGTGAAGGGGTGGACAGGACTGAGGGTTGAGGAGAGCAACAGGACCCCCAACCTTCTCTCTGCATCATTCCAGACCCTCCACCAGCCAAGCCACCGTCCTCTGGGCGGACTTCCATACCCCAATGCCATCTCGGGCTGTGGTGTACTCAGCCACAAGTCCATGCTCTATGGGGCTGCCTCTCTTGTGAGCATCTCAATGCAGCCAGCACTGTGTTGGTGCTTTGTGTGTTTTAAACAAAGGTGGTACATACGCTTTGCCCCTTGGAAGACACTGGGTCCCTGGTGGCTTGAGGTAAGTCCTGGTTCTGCCCCCTACTAATCAGGTGACACTGGGCAAGTTACTTACCCTGTCTGAATTTCCATACCTATAAAATGGATTAATAGTGCCTACTGGCTTAATCCACTGCAGGGATTAAACGATCAATGTAAAGCCCTTAGCACAATACCTGACATGTAATGCTTAATAAAGATTTGTTGTTTTTTTATTTTCATGCTATTATAATCCAATTTATTTTCGGTATCTAACTGCTGGACTTTGCATGTATCTCTATTACATTTGCCATCTTGTTATTTAGTGCCCCAAGTTTCTGTAGCTTGTCAAAACCTTTTGGATCTTGACCATGTGTATCTAATTAACCATTCCATCTGCTTATTTAACACATGTGCTTTTTTTCATCAACTATATTGGTGAAAGTGATGGATGGAGTGGTCGCAGTAGAGCACTGCACACGCCTCGAGAGACCTTTCTGTTTTTAAAGTGACTCTTGCTCATTATTGAACCACAGATCTACTAATTATAATCATTCAACCATCTGTTTCTTTCGCTTGTGCACGAGGAACTCACAAATATCTTCAGAGGGTCCTGCTGAAAGTCAGATAAGCAAGGTAAAGAGAAGCATTTTGACGAGTCCGGGGGCTCTGTCTGAAATAAGGGGAAATGTCATGATCATCCATTTGGCTGTTCTAAACAGCTGTTAGACTTCTGTATATCATTAACAACTCTGGAAAATTAGATCTATCCATTTATTTATGAGTAGTTCAAGAGAGCAAAAAGGATCAAAAGAGTAAATACCAACTTGAATCTTATTTGCTGCGGTGGAACCACTGGGGACTTGAATCTTTGTCCAACAGCTGTTTATGGAGTACAATCTATAGGGAATCATAGATTGGTTCTTGGCACAGAAACAAGGCTGCCAAGCTCACATGCCCATGGGAAGATGGGAGGTGACCCGGACACCTGAGCAGAGCAGACAGCCTGACACAGAAGCATCCAACCCTGCCTGGGGGGAGGTGGCAGGAAAATGCCACAGATGAGGAGAGTCTTGAGTGAGGCTTGACGATCAGAGCTGTTTGTTCACTGATGGAGAGAAGGCTGTGGCGCCAGGGTAGAGGCAAGAGAAGTGCACAGTGGAGAGCCAAGGAAGAGCTTGGTATGTTCCAGAAATTGCTAGTGGCTTGGGGGGGGGAAGGGAGGAGAAGCAGGCAGAGGGTGGGTTGAAAAGGAGGTGATTCTAAGTAGGAAAATCAGCTACTGTGGTGGCTCCCGTTTCTTCTTGCCAGGTCCCTCCTGTGGGAATTCCCATCCTTCCTGAGTAAGGGAGTGTGTGAGTGCAAAGACACCTGTGCTCTGCTTGGGTGGGGAAGTCCCCAGAGGCTGCTCTACTAGTCAGGGGGAAATTGGTGGGCCGAGCAGGGGTGATTTGTGGCTGTGGCAGTGAGGCCAGTGACAGGGGAGACAGTGAGAGCTGTTTTCGAGGTAGGCTTTCCAGCTCCTGGTGACCATTTGGCTGTTGGTGTGAAACGTGGAGGGGGAGCCCAGCACTGTCCCAGGCTTCTGACGTGAGATCCTCAAGAGAGCTGGGGGTGGGGAGCGGGCTGTCATCACTCAACTTTAGAATTTATGAGCATCCAAGGACATTTAGGGGCTGATGTCTGGGAGGCAACTGGAAATGTGATCTAGAGTTCCATCGTGGGATCTGGGCTCAAGGTCTCAAAGTTACACAGGCGCCAGGCAGTTGTGGAAGCTGCAGAAATAGATGGAATTCTCCAGACAGAGCCCTTCATGAGAAGAGGCCGGGAAAGACCTTGGGAGACACGGGCGTGGGGGGAATGGGAACCAGCTTGTGAGGACCGAGTGAAGAGGAGGATGCAAGGGAGTAGGGTAGGACCATCTGGCTCGGCTGACTGGATGGTGGAGACTCTGTTCCAGACCAGAAAGTGGCTCTAGGAAGGAGAAGGGTCATCCTACCTCACCGCATCCTCTGTGTAAGCCTTTAAGGCATTTCTATGGCTAATGCTGGAAGAGCCTTGAGAAAGGCCATCAACACAGGAAGATGCCATTCTCCTCTCGCCTGTGCAGGTGACATGGGCGGCTTGGGTGTGCTCAAGCCCCAGGGAGGTTTGTGGTCCCAATTCTCTGCCTCACAGAGGAGGACACAGGAGAGGGCAGGAGGTGTGTGTCCAAAGAAACCTGGGCTCAGCTGGCTGGGGAAGCCCTCGGAGGCTGCCGTGCTAGTTAAGGGAAGACTGGCAGGGCCAGGTAGGGGCTGATTTGCGGCTGTGGGAGCAGTGGGGAGGGGCAGACGGGCGGGAGCTTGGGCCTGCACAGGGGAGGACACCAGGACAGCATGGGAGGTGGCCCCTCTCCCCTCAGCTCAGCTGCAAGGCTTGGGGAGGTGCCACACTCAGAGAGCTAGTCACGTTGTTTGCACAGATGGTGTCTGTTTGTCTAAATGCTGTGAAGTTAGCTCTTCCTCCGGTTTGAAGCGTTGCCTTGTGGTAGAGGAATGTGAGGGGCGGGGAAGAAGGCATGGGTGGAACTCACAGGCTACTGAGCAAACCCTGCTCGTGTTTACTTACCAGGCTGGGCTCAGCTGCAGGCTCTCAGTGCCCGGCACAGATGTCAGCAGGGACAGCGGGACCCTGGGTGTGGTGGCCAAGGAGTGGTTGGTTTTCACTCCAGAGCAGCAGACAGTCATTACTTCTGTCCCAATTTTATACTACTTTGAGCTAAAACCAATGCTAAACTGTTGCTGGCAGAGCACGCGGACTCATGTACACGGTCGGTTGCGGTTGAGAATTCAGGATTCCTTTCAGGGCCAGACTCATTTAATGAACACGTTCCAACAGGGAGTCCCAGGCCCTGGCTCCACTGGAACCCAGTCCTCTGAGATGCTATCTGTGTTGTGTTTGGTGAGCTGTTGCCCTCTCTGCGCTTGAGCCTGGGGATCAGTATAACAAAAGGATAGATTGGCTTAGCTACATTCACATTCCTTCTCAAGGCCCCAGCCTGCAGGTTAAGGGCCTTGGGGACCTAGGCTCCCCTCAGAGCACCCCCACTCTGACCTGTTTCACAAGGCAGATGGCCACTGCTTCATTGGACGTGAGCTTTCTGCAATGTTTTAAATACATTTGACAAACAACTAGAAAATCTACAAGGACCTTTTCAGTTCTGTAATTCTGTAATGGCCAATTCTTGATAAATTGGGGTATTTTCATTTCAATGATTCGAGCTTCCTGAGGTTTAACAGTACATACTTGGTATTTCCAGCAGCAGATCCGATGTGGGCGGTGCTAGCCCACAGCAACAAGGATGTGTGGTTGGCTGTGAGTGGGTGTGTGAGGCTGAGAGGGGCGCGTCTGCGTTTCTTTGTACGGCTTCTGTCCACCTGTGTGTGTGGGAGGACGTGTCACTGGCTGCCAGGTCATTCTTCCGCTCTCTCTCTTTCTCTGTCAAAATGTACCGCCCTATATCACATTTCAGTTGGCTCCTGCTCTTTGCTAGCCGTCCAAGATTTAAAGCAACTCAACTCAGGTAGTCAAGATTGATAGCTAACCAATGAGTTTTTTTTTCTTCGTTGCTTGGTTAAACAAGATAATTTACATTGTCCTGGTCTAATACTGGGACCCTGAACTTCGTTTTGTTTGTATTCTTTACTTCCTCCAACATCTTCATATAAAAAGTTTAAGCATAAAGCAAAGCTGAAAGAACGTTGCAATGAGCATCTGTCCTACTGTGTGGATGCTGGTGTGGGCATTTTACCTCACTTGTTACATCACGCGTCTGTCCATCCTTCATCTATCCAGCCTTCAATCCGTCTCATTTTTTGGAAGTATCTTAGCATAATTTGCATGCATAAATACACATTTTAAATACAGGGTGTCCATAAAGTTGGTGTGCAGTTTCAAATGGCACGCTGTTTTAAATTGCACACGAACTTTATGGACACTCTGTATTTTCCTGTCCGTATTATTAGAGTTCTTTATTCATTTTGTTCTTGGTGTAAAATTTACAGACAGTGAAATGTACCAATCTTAAGTCTACGTTGACTGAGGTTTGGAATGTGCTTACCCTCCGTGTAACCTAACCCCATCAGGATTCAGAACGTTACCATCATTCCCAGAACATTCCCTCATAGTCTTTCCCTGTCACTCTCTGGCCTCACCCACCCTCAGAGACAACGACTGTTATGAATTTTCCCCCAGTACAATTAGTTTTACCTGCCCTGGTGCTTCTTTTTAAGGGATTCCTATACCACATAATCACTGATGAAAGACTTAAAGCTGACCATTATGTTCGTGGTGATATCAGTAGTTTATTCCTTTTTATTGGTAAGTAGCATTTCATCGTGTGGATATACCCCACAGTTTTTTTGTTTTTTAAATTCCTTCTAATGTGAATGGACATTTCATGTATTTACAGTTTTTGGCCATTATGCATAAAGTTGCTAAGAACATTCATGTACAGTTCTTTTTGTGGACATTTTGATATTTGTTTTTAAAGATTAAGATTCATTGTTCTTTTATAAAAAGTAATGTATGTAGATTGTGTAAATACATCAAACTATAATGAAGAAAATTTAAATGCCATAATTTTATTGCCCAGAATTTGTATTGTAACTGAAAACTACCAAAGGGAGGATCTCTTAACCCAAAGGAATATGTCTTCATCGTAGAGGGTGCCAGCAGCCCGCTGGCCTCGGGCTCAGCTGGCCATGTCCTGGTCATTATTTGGCAGTGATGTTTGTGCCCTCAGCTAGGAAGAAACGGAGACTCATGAAGAGCAGCATCTTATTTGTATCTGTTCCCGGCAGCTTAAGATGGTGTCTGGTGCAGATTCAGTGCTCAGGGACTGTGTTTGAAAGGATGGCAGGAAACGTGCACCTTCCCCTCCACAGGCACAGAAGTTCCTTATGACAACAGGAGTTTGTGCATTTGACAAGTGCCTGATTCAACAAGTCCATGTGTCACAGCAAGGGTCAGTGCCCAGGAACACGGTTCCTTTGGCCTGTGAGTGTGCAGAGGTGGGAAGGAGGCGCCCCTGCAGGACACTGTGGGTGTAGGCCTCATGGGGTGCCTGTCCCACCTCTGTCCCTGGGGAACTTGGAGGTCCTGGGGCCAGTTCTCTCTGGGAAATGAGGGTTGGATGTAGGATGGCCTCTCAGGATCCATCCAGATCTGTGGTCCCAGCTATTGGGCCTTTAGGTCAACAAGTTTTCCTAGGTGCTATTTGATGTCCCTAAGCAAGTGCTTCCTAAGTCTTGTTCCCGTCAGCCTGGCTGTCCTAGCACTCAGGGCCTCCTACGGGGGTGGGGGCACATGAGAGCACTCTACGGACCTCTTCCTATAAGGATGCAAACCCTGTATTCCCATCGGTCAGGGCCTCACCCTTATGACCTCATTTAACCTCAATGATCTCCTAAGCAGTGGTTCTCAGCCTTCCTAAGGCCTCCTAATGCCGTGACCCTTTAATACAGTTCCTCATGTTGTGGTGACCCCCAAACATAAAATTATTTTCATTGCTACTTCTTAACTGTAATTTTGCTACTGTCATGAATCCTAATGTAAATATCTGATATGCAGGATGTATTTTCATTGTTCCAAAGGGGTCGCGACCCACCAGTTGAGAACCACTGTCCTAAAGGCTCTCTCCAAATGCAGTTAGTTGGGGGTCAGAGCTTCAATGTGTGAATTCAGAAAGGGGCACAGTTCAATTCCTAGCACCTGGTTCTCCATGCAAACTTGTACGTCAGTGCTGAGCCAGGTGAGCCAATTAATTGCTTTTTGGGAACTGATCAGAGTGGCTCCATCTGCACTTCTGCGTTTCTCGCTGTGGGCATGCTCGGCTGCTGACCGGCGTGATAAGACTGTAACAAGGCTGCTGTGACAGTACTTCTGTAGCATTTTACAAAGTGCCTTCAAATCTGTAGTCTAATTTAACCTCCCAGCACAACTGTGAAACAGGTAACATTGTGCCCATTTTATGGATGAAGAAAACGAGGCACCAGAAGTGAAGTGTCTGTGCCAGAGCCCCATTGTCAATCAGTGGTGACCTAAATCCCTCTGCTTCATCTCCTATAGACAGCACTGAGATTTCATGGATTTCTTTCCCACTCCCAGGCTTTCAGCTTCAAGGCGTACCTAGGATGCTGTGGGACTTCTGTTGCCTGTTAAATGAAGCAGCGAGGCTGGTGCATTGCAATGCACTAACGATCCCCTAGTTGGATAATGTAGGCCACACAGAAAGAAGCCTTCCTGGGTCTGTCCACGTAATGATCTCTGCTTTTGTTTTTAAAACCCTGAGAGTAAGCTTGTCTTATTCTGTTGGGCAGTACAACAGGGTTTGGATTCCTGATCCCGAAGAAGTCTGGAAGTCTGCCGAAATAGCAAAGGACTACAGAGTTGGTGACAAAGTCCTGAGGCTCCTGCTGGAGGATGGAACGGTGAGGGGCCTTGGGGGTCGCAGCTACAATGACGCATAAAGCGGTGACTTGGGTGTGTAGGGGGTCGGGAACACACGGTCCTTGTAGAAGCACCCAGGGGAGGGCCCCAGATGGCCTTCCTCTGTAGCGAGGGTCCAGGAGGCAGCACAGGACACTGGACACCTGTGCCGCCCTGCAGCACTCTGCATTGTTCAGAGCACGCTGATTAGCTATTTTGGCCTCCTGGGTCATAGGGGGAACTTGGAGAGAAGCAGTTTGAGCCCAATGTGTAAACTGGTAGAAAAAAACCTTAAGATGAGAAGAGGAAGGAAAAGGACAGGAGAGAAAATATGTAGAGAGACGGAGGAGGAGGGGAGACTGGAGGGACAGTCAGTCTAGGGAGGTGCAGAACATGGAAGGGGGGCACCAGCATCGTGTGACAGTATGAGGAGCCTCCGTGAGGGCGGGTGTGCTGAGGGGGAGGCCACGGGAGAACTTCAGCAGTTGTTCCCGGGGTGGCGTGTGCTGGTGGGGAAGTTCCCTCCAAGGCCGAGTGTGTCTCCTGGTCATGCGCTCCTGACGACGTTGCATCTTTAAATGTCTGTCACCAGTTGTTCTTCCCAGCTGTAACAACAGCCCCCTGGGTCCATAGCTAGGGGGACCTTATGTTTTTAAAAATTAAGCATCTGGATATAGCACTGGACAGTGAATTTGTGTTGTATGTGGATTCCAGAGGCGGTCTGGGGAATAACATATAAATATTAAATGCTGGAATTTACAAAGCACATAAATGATCTCTGTAGAGCTAGGACACGATATTCCCAATCAGACTGTCCTAGATTTGGGAGACATTTCCTGAACTCCTGGGAAGGGAAACAAACGTAGCAGCTAAGGCCACGTCTCTACAATCGGACTGTCTGGATTCCGATCCTGGCACAGCCCCTGGCTAAGTCCGTGACAGTGGGCCCTTCAGTGTCCTCACAGGTAAAAGGAGGTTGACAGCCACGCACTGTCACAGGGTTGCTGAAGATCAGAGGAGGTGACCCACATGGCCTGCAAAGGCATGGGACAGCATGGCCGGGGAGGCTGCTGCTTCCCACTAGCCCCCCCCCCCCCTTTCCCATCAGTTATTCCTGTGCACAATGTGGGCCCTGATCGGGGATCAGATGGCTTTGGGGAGGGAATTCTTGAGGCAGCAGCTGCAGGGGCAGTTTTCTGCTGTGGTAATATCAGCAGGGTTTCAGGTGGCTGCATTCCTGACCATGAACCTGCTGCAGGGGAAGAGGGCAGCCAGACTGCTGTTTACCTTCACCCTTTGTCTGTACGAGGTGCGGCAAAGCCTGCTTGGTGTAGGAAAATGTCACGTCTGCCTCTGTCAACCTGATGTTCTTCACACATTTTCTGCCCTTCTCCGAAGACTATCTGTTCTTTCTCTCCCTGTTTCTCTCACCCACAACACGCACATAGGTTGAGCTGGCAGTAGGGGTTTTAAATTTAAAACAGAAAGGAGAAAAACTCAGGGAAAGTAAACATTAAAGTATGAGAAGCATTTTCTTTGACTTTATTCTCAAAATAAAAATGTGTAGGTTGAGAATATTCTGGTTGGGGACAGGCCCGCACATATAATCGCCCTGACAGCAGGAGGGGGGAGCCTCAGGGAGGGTCCACACCCCCTTCTCTTGACTGCCCTGAGCCGCTCACCTGGTGCAGAGCAGACCCACCCACCGGCCAACCAAAGGCCCTGAAAGAGAGACCCACATTAGCCGTGTGATCTTGGACGACAAACTCAATCTTTCTGAACTTCTCTCGTTTAACTCTTTTTTTTTTTTTAGACAGAGTCTCACTCTGTCACCCTGGGCAGAGTGCCATGGCATCACAGCTCACAGCAACCTCAAACTCCTGGGCTCAAGTGATCCTCTTGCCTCATGTGCATGCCACAATGCCCAGCTAGTTTTTTCCTATTTTTATGGGAGACAGGGTTTCACTTTTACTCAGGCAGATCTCGAACTCCTGAACTCAAGCAATCCACCCACCTCGGCCTCCCAGTGTGTTAGGATTACAGGCATGAGGCACAGTGCCCGGCTTCATTAACTCTTAATTGAGGTAGTCAGGTCCTCCTTGGAAGGCAGTTTTCAGGTTGAAATGAAACAATCAGTGCTGAGTGCTTGGCAAGAGGTCTGCACAGTGGCACTTGCTAAGGGGCAGCTGGGCCACCTTGTGGAGCCGACCCAGGGCCAGAGATCAAAAGGAGACCAGTGGTACTGACTGAATACCAGGCACCTGGGAAGGTGGAAGAGAAACCTCGAGCAAGTCACTTTACCTCTCTGGGCTTCACTTCCCCCACTTGTGAAGTGAAAGTGAAGGAGATTGAGGACTCTGCCGGGTGGAGAGCCCAGCCCACGAGTGGTGTGAACCTCACCTTCATTCTGGCAGCTACTTAAGGAAATTAGGTTAAATTGGCAGAAGAGGAGCCATCCTAGGAGTTACTCAGCCCAGAGCCTAGAATGACAGGAGCAGGCAGGCCTTAGGGGTGCCGTGAGTCCTCTGGCACATGGGGAGCTGCGCAGAGACCACCACCCACATGCGCCCCCAGCTCCTCCTCACTGCCAAGCATGGCAGCTCTGATACCTGGCAACCTTCGAGCTGTAAGGCCATCATGTCACTTTAGTAACAGCATCTTGTTTTCCAACAAAACCCACCACAGCCCAACATTTAAACCACAGAGGAATAGAACCCTGGATCCTGCCCATGTGGTTTCCCTGTCGCCCCTCACTGAGGGCTCTGAAACGCTGAGAACCCCTGATCTAGTCTGGTTGTTCTTTACAGAGGAGAGAAGTAAGGCCCAGAGAAGGTGAGTGACTCGCCCCAGGGCACACAGCCAGGGCCCTTGTCCTCGGGCGCCCCCTTTTTATTACTCCAAGAGTCAGCTGCAAAGATAATTTCTCATTGCTATGCGTAAGTCTGTTTTTCAGTGTTAGCAATCACTCCGATGTGGGGTGGTTAAGGTGAAGGACAGAGGCTCAGCAGAAACACCACAAATATTTTATTTCCAGATCTGTGATTTCATCTTCGTCCACAGGAGCTGGATTATTCAGTTGATCCAGAATCTCTGCCTCCACTCCGGAATCCTGACATCCTGGTGGGCGAGAATGACCTCACAGCCCTCAGCTATCTCCATGAGCCTGCAGTGCTCCACAACCTCAGGATCCGCTTCGCAGAATCCAAACTCATTTACACCTACAGTGGTAAGGACAGCCCTTCTAGGAAGTCAGGAGTGGCGCTGAAACCTAATGCTTGCTGTCCAGAGCATTGCGATTGTGTTCTTTGTTATGTTTATACTGAGCATCTAGCGTTTGTTATAAAAAGGAGTGTCTAGGCTCAGCGCCTGTAGTTTAAGCATCTAAGGTGCCAGCCACATACACCAAAGCTGGAGGGTTCGAATCCAGCCTGGGCCTGCCAAACAACAATGACAACTACAACCAAAAAGCTGGGTGTTGTGGCAGGCACCTGTAGTCCCAGCTACTTGGGAGGCTGAGGCAAGAGAATCACTTAAACCCAGGAGTTGGAGGTTGCTGTGAGCTGTGATGCCACGGTGCTCTACCCAGGGCGACAGCTTGAGGCTCTGTCTCATAAAAAAAAATGTCTAGGTGGGGAGAATCTTCAACAAAGACTAAAGCTAGATTGTCAAGAAAAGAAAGGTGTGATAAAACTGTGTTTTGCGTTCCTCATTGGATCTGATACAGTTGTTACTTACTTTGGGCAATGATATTATCATTCACTTTGGGAATCACAGAACTCTCTCAGTTTGAGGACATCCCCTCCTGTCATCTCATCCAAACATCAGAATAGCTCAAAGATGTAGGTGATCAGGAGGGAACTCAGATTCAGAGAGTGTGGTGACCTGCCCAAAATCACGCAGAGAGTTCAGGAAGCGGCAGAGATGGGGTTTCTCATAAGAACCTGGAGAGGTGGGTGACAGTAAGAATCTTATAACTGCATCTTTCTTTAGGAATCATTTTGGTGGCCATGAATCCTTACAAGCAGCTGCCGATATACGGAGATGCCATTATCCACGCCTACAGCGGGCAGAACATGGGCGACATGGACCCGCATATATTTGCGGTGGCAGAAGAGGCATACAAGCAGATGGCCAGGTAGCAGGGCTCCCTTGGGCTCTGCCAATGCTCCCTGCGCCTGCTGGCCCCTCACGGTGTGGGGAAGATGTACAGGTTGGGCTCACCGAAAGGTCAGGCCAGAGGGACCACAGTAAATTCATGACGGGTACCTGCCCTGTCTAGAACAAGTTTTCTGCTTCCTAGGTACGTAAAAGTCAGTCTGGGAATAGCAGATGTTTCTCTTGCAGTGCGTTTGGTTGGAGGAATATTGATTTATTCCTCAGTGTGAGATATCTAAGCATTTTGTTTTTGTTTTACCTATTTAAGGAGGCAGAATCTGATGGCAGACAAGCGCAGGTTTTAGCTGCTGGAGATTTCGAGCTGCATCCTAATTTTGCCGTTTGTTTTTCGTATGGCCTTTGGGGAGTTATTGTTTTGCTAGTGAGAGCCTCCTGTGATCAGGTATCATGCACACACTCGTGTAGGTCATCTCGCGTGGATGCCTGGGCAGTGAACCGAGCCTCAGACAGTAACCTACCCAAGGTCAGACAGCAAGCTAAAGGCAGAGCTGGACTTGTACTCAGATTTTTTTACCTCTAAATGTAATTTATTTTCTTGTAACTATCCTCTTTTGGCTTTAATGTCCTCATCTGTATGGTATGAAGAATAAAAACACCATCTTATCTTCATAGCTCCCTCTGCAGTTTGCAAAAGAACTTTCACTTGCAAGCCCTCCCTGAGGCTTGTAATTAACACTCCTGGGAAGTCTATCGAGCCCCTTCATTGCCCACATCATTCACAGGACGTGGACCTGCTGACGCTTCACTGCACAGCCCTGGGCACAGCACCGGAGCTCTCATAGCTCTGTGACCTGGACACTCAGAGAACACCCTTTCCTGCTTCTTCTGCTTATTTATAATCTGGAGGAGAGTGGTGGTTTACATGGGGTGGAAGTGTGTGGTCCTTTCCCGCGGAGAAGCCTGCTGGGCAGTTTGGGGCTAGGTTGAGCATCCTCCAAGTTGTCAGGGATCCAGCAACATCCAGCCCCCTGTCTCTGGGGTGGGACCCTTGTCCTCAGGGCCAAGCTATGGCTCAGTCATCTCCTCCATACTCTGGGCTACAACGACATGTCCTAGAAGCTCCACAAAGTACTTCTGCTCACAGAGCTTTGGCCAGGATCTGCTCACACAGCCACGCCTAGCTGTGAGAGGGGCTGGGAGACAGTCTTTCGTATGGGCAGCAGCGAGCCCACTAACAGTTGGCATGTAGCCCATGAGAAGGAAGGGGAGGATGAATCCTGGTGGAGGGTTAGCAGTTTCTACTGCACTGAGATTCCTTCCAACCCTAAGACACCCATGGCTTTGGGATTTTCCCTGGATCCCTGCGGGTTTCCTGGGAATCTTGGCGATGAGAGTCTAGATGTCAGCAGTACAAGGTCCTCGGAACTGGAGGGTCGTGCTGGCTTCAGCCCTGAAGAGCAGGTTTCTCCCTGGAGGTCAATTGTATAGCTGTAACAATGGTAGAGAGCACGAGGCGGGTCTGGGTTGGCCTTGCTCAGTGCTAGACTGGCTTTACCAACCCAGGTCCTCTTCTATGCGGGGATGCTGGTATGTCCTTCACCTTCTCAGAGTCTTCTTTTCTCTGTTTGAAATGAAGGGATCAGACCAGGGAATCTGTGCCCAAAGTCTACTCCACCACTCACACGAGAAGCTCTGACTGCGTCACCTGACTCCCCGAGTTACCTGCCATTGCACTCATCTGTAGACTAGATACCTGTTTATCAGGGTTTTGCGATGCCTAAACGAGAATCTGTGTAAACTATTCCCCAGCACCAGGCATGTAAGCCGTGCTGGGTACATAGAGTAGCATTAGAAGGTCTACCACCGCAGTCTTAAGATATGAAAAGTTTAATGCATTTTTTAAAAAGTCTGAATTATGTAACACAGCCCGTTGGCTTACAGAGCACATATGCTCCCAAGCATCTTTTGAATAATTGCTCTCAAAATAATCCTTTGAAATGTTTTTATATCTAAGTGGGACGTGCAGAAAGGAGTTGATGTGAGGCCTAAGGCTAGTATAGTTAGAGGGCTGCTTGCAGGTGGGCTGGTGGCTAGCCTGTCATTTCAGGAAGCTTCCCACCATCTAAGGGACCAAGTGGCTCATCATACCTAACTTCTAGCTGTTTGTGTAAGCAATGTGGTTTATGCTGAACTCTGCTTTCCTTCTTGGAATCTGGACTTTTGGTGTGTGCCAGGCTGAAGGCGAGTACTGAGTCTGTAATGGGCTTCTCTGGTGGACGGGGTGTGACACATGCCATCAAATGGTTTGCTAGAGGAATTAAGTGTGTCCCGTGGTGATCTGACGGGGAGAGGGCTGTGGGAAGTTTACGCCTGGCTTCCTCTGGACTTGGCCCCATGAACCTCTTCCCTCTGCTGGTTTTGCTCTGTGCCCTTCCGTGGTAACAAATCTTAGCTGTATGACCGGCTGCTGAGTCCTGTGAGCCCTCCCAGCAGATCACTGAACCTGGATTGGGTCCTAGGAACACACCACACAGGGACATTGCAGGAATCAGACTTGTGTGTTCTGAATGACCACATAGGAAAAAAAAAAGTCTGGAAGAAAATTCACTGAAATGCTAGAGACAGTTACTTTAATGAAACAAAGTTTCTCTTCTTCCATCTTGTCCCTATTTTTCTTAATGAACGTATGTTGCCTTTTTAATGAGAAGAAATTAACATGTAAAATTCCTTTCATTTATTTGCTTTAGAAACAACAGAAATCAGTCCGTAATTGTAAGCGGGGAGTCGGGTGCTGGAAAGACAGTGTCAGCTCGCTATGCCATGAGGTACTTTGCCACCGTTAGCAGGTCGAGCAGCACCGCCCACGTGGAGGACAAGGTCTTGGCGTCTAATCCCATAACTGAGGTGTGTGCCGCTGCAAGGTGGGGAGCAGTAGCTGGGGCAGAGACCACGTGCGTGATGGAGGTGTGGGTTGGCTTATGTGCATGCAGACGTGTGTGTGTGTGTGTGTGTGTGTGTGTGTGTGCTCACACGTGTGTGCTGTCCTTGCTAATTCAAGTTCCCATGCTTTAAAAACCAAAGAAGGCAAGGCAGAAAAGACTCAGGAACTCTGCTCTCCAGAGGGATCTGAAGGAGGTGGGGGCAGAGTCTTTCCTCCTCTACCTTCCAAGCTGGAAATTCTGCCCCCAGATTTCAGGAGTGCCCTGTTTACATTTACATCCCAGGAGAAATGTCTTCAACCACAGGTATCATCAGTGTACTGAGATCACTGGTATCCTGTAGCCAACTGGCGTCACCTCTCATGAGCTGCTTGTTAAATACTTGGGAATTTTGTAAGCTTGTTGTTAAACCTTTGATAGTTTGAAATAGGTCATGGTAGAAGGATTTACACCTCACACATTGGCAAAGGCCACACATCCAGTCTCCTCCTCCTTCCTTAGCATATCACTGACAGGCCAGAGGGTGCCGAGGGGTAAGGAACACGCCTTCAGGAAGAAGAGGCATCTGAAAGGAGCAGGGGAGGGGCTCCCACAGGCCGACTTCAGCTGCCTCCCTGCATGGGCAGAGGGTTGATTTATTTATTTATTTATTTTTTATTGCAGTTTGGCCAGGGTTGGGTTTGAACCCGCCACCCTCGGCATATAGGGCCGGCACACTCCCCACTGAGCCACAGGCACCGCCCGGGAAAAGAGTTGATTTAGATGTGTTTGGAAGCAAAGAAAATAAGAACATTAGACTCCGAGACTTTGTCTTGTTTTCTTGAATCAAATTCCTCAATGACTATTCTTCAGATCACCTTCTTTGTTTAGGCCACTCTGCCAGATAATGTGGGAAGTGATGGAAAAGAATAAGACCCGGTTCCGAAGCGTGAGACTCCTCTAACCTAAGATTATTTTCCAATTACACAGAAGCATAAGGCAGGAGGGACACAACTGAGAAACCCTGTGACGTTCACCGTCCAGAGGCATAGGCGCACCAAACAGAAGCATAACTTAGTCCGAGGTAGTGATACAAAAGTTGTGAAGAGTCATTGCCAAATGAAGTGGCCAATGGATACCTTTTTCTCCTCTTTTTAAAACATTTTATTTATTTATTTATTTATTTATTTATTTATTTCAGATTGATATGAGGGTACAAAAGTTTAGGCTACATTGTTTTTGCTTCTAAGGTAAAGTTCAAGTTGTAGTTGACCCGTTCACCCAGGGGGTGTGCTATATGACCCAGCACTGTGCCCCTGTGTTTAATTTCGTGTGATTATTCTGTCTCCCCTGCCAGACTGGAAGCTCCGTGAAGGTAGGACCATGTCTCATTGGTTCCCCTTTGCTTACCCAGCGTGTGACACATAACAGGCGCATGAACAGGACGTGTGTGTAAATGTGTCCTTCCAGATGGAGGGTGCCCAGGGACGGGGAGAGGACAGGCAGAGGAGAGATGAAATTCCAGACAGACGTGAAAAGCAGAAATTGTTCTCAGAGAGCAGTGGGGAGCAGAGGGAGCAGTTTTTTGGTTGAGTGGAAAGTTTTAGTAGGAAACCGATAAGAGGTAAGCATGGAAGTAGAAGGTGGATGAACGATGTGAACTCCGAATTGAGCATCTATAATATTTGGGACGTGAATGAGTTAGGGCACTTTTTATTATTTCATTTAATTCTCCCAACTCTGTAAGTGTTTTAGTCAGTCAGGCTACTATAACAAAGCACCACAGGCTGGATGGCTTATAGGCAACAGAAATGTATTTCTCAACATTCTGGAGGCTGGAAGCCCAAGGTCAAGGTGACAGGACAGTTGGATTCTGGTGCAGCCTCTCTTTGGGTTGCAGACTGCTGTGTCTTCTCATGGTACCTGAAGATGATGGGGTGCCCTATTACACGCTGCTAAATTCTATCCATGAAGACTCCACCCTTAGGACCTAATTACCTCCCAACTCCCCCCCCCCCACCTTCTAACGCCCTACCCATCGTTCATATGTAGAAATATTAGAATTTCAACATATGAATTTTGGGGACATGCAGATATTCCATCCATAACAGTAAGATGTATATTGTTCCCACATGACAGATAGAGCAATTAAGACCTGGCAAGATGAAATGACTTTTAAGGCATCACACAGATAGCAAAAATGGACATGAGCACCTGCGCTCATTCTGATCTTCCTTGGTGTCTCCCAGGGAGGATGAGGGGGACCTTGGGCAGCAGGCCCAGGATGTGTCCTGTTCCCTGTAAGCCTCAGGCTGTATTTTCTCTCCCTGGCCCCCACCTCCCTCTGCACGTCAGGGGGGGGGGGGGGGGGGGGGGGGGGGGGGGGGGGGGGGGGGGGGGGGGGGGGGGGGGGGGGGG
>CAUYPK010054059.1:0-11369 GCA_963574355.1 Loris lydekkerianus | reverse complement strand
TCATGTGTAGAACACAAATGTCCTAATGCTATAATTGGGCAAATGAGATGAAAGCTATGCTGATTAGTATGATGTAAGCACTCCAATTTGTACAAATAATCAACACACTGAAATGGGCATAAATGTATTTATGATCTATGTACAAAAGACTTAATTAAAAAAAGAAAAAAGTATGTCAAAACCCTGAAAAAATAATGAAATATGATTTTATACAGTGTTAAGTAAAGTTCATGAAATGGTAAATCCTATTTTACCTGGATGATGTTTTAAGCAATAAAAATGATTAGAAAAGAAAGGAAGAAAGTTGAAATTACATGGGGCAGAGGCAATACATCAAAAGATAAAGAGTAGATAAAGTGTTCCAAGTTTAGTTGACAAATTGGACATAAATAAATCACTGGGGCCAGATGGCAGCTACCCAAGAGTTTTGAAAGAACTCAAGGATGAAATTGTGAAGCTGTTGGCCAAATGTGTAAACTGTTGCTGCAAACAGTCACCTTGTCAGAGTACTGGGAGATTGCTGATGTGATTCCCATCTGTAAGGAGGACTCTAGAGAAAACCCGAGGAACAAGATACGTATCAACGAGACTGGCTTTCCAGGCATAAAAGATGGGAAGAATAATAAAACAATGTCAATGTCACTGAATGCCTTTATGTAACCAGCTTATGGGGTAAAAGCTGTGTAGTTTTGGTAAGAGGAAATCATACCACTCTGGCTTCATTGAGTTTTTTTTAGGCATTAAATGATAATTGGGTGGCTAATTGTTGATGTAATTTACTTCTCTTTTTGATAACCTTTGAAAAGATTTATTTACAATGACTGCTTATAAAATATACCTAAGTTAGTATAAGATTGAGGGAAATCTTTCTGTCACAACACCAACAATAATAGAAAACAAAGGCAGAGCTCATAAGGAACACTCTCTTCACTGCATCCCATAGGAGTGGTAAGAAATAGTCTCATTTTCATAAATGGATATGCATGGAAATCTAGAGTAGAGATTTTAAATTGATATATTCTCCTAAGGTCTAGTCCCCAGGGAATTGTCAAGCCACGATGCTGGAAGTGAGACATTTCAAAAGGATATTTGAATAGCAAGAAATATACTGGGTTAATTTCAATGTGTACTTCCAAAGTGTACTTATAACTTGACTCTCAAGCAAGTTCTGTACCTTAAAAGATTGACAGGACAAAGACTGTCCTGGGGGATAATGTCTTAAATCAAAGCATCAGCTGTAGAACATAGGGCTTTGTACATAATGGGGGGGCAGAGATTAGCTCATAGAGAGAGCCTTATGCATCGTGCCAGCTACTGTGCATGTGTATCCGCACTTATCACATTGATTCTGTAAAGTAGATGCTACAGACTTTGAAGCCTATAGTTAACAATTCTGTACTGAACACTTAAAAAATTATTAAGAGAATTTATCTCATTTTAAATCAGCGGTTCTCAACCTGTGGGTCACTACCTCTTTGGGGGTCTCCTGCATATCAGATATTTACATTACGATTCATAACAGCAGCAAAATTACAGTTATGAAGTAGCAACAAAAAGAATTTTATTTCTTGTTTTGTTGCTTTTTTAACCCATGAGAAACGAATGGAATGACAAGATTAAACCCACAGCCTTGGTTTCATTAACATCATACAATTTTTAAAAAATAGAATAAATATGTACCTTTTATTCTCAAACTTCTATTATTTTCTTGGTAATTTGGATGTTATTTATTCAAGATATTTTCTTCAAAAGGCACAAAAAAGTAGACTTTCCCTTCTAAAGAACAGTGACTACCTCTAATGATGATATTTAATAATGATAATGCAATAAATAGCATATAATAATATTTAATAAGAGACTAACACCTATGTAGCGCTTCATATGTGGCAGTATTTTTGTAAGTGTTTTATGCATATTAGTTTTAACCTCATGGGAATCCAAAACTGTGGGTGCTATAGATTTTTTTATGGGTTAAAAAACTGAGGCATTAAGAGCTAAGTCACTGGCCCAAGACTACCTGGCTGGTAAGCGATGGAACTGGGATTTGAATAAGGCATTTTGGATCTAGAGGCCATTTTCCCAACCACTAAGTTACATTGCCTCCCTTACGGCCTGCTCTAGAGCAACATTTCCCAAACTTTAATGTGCACACATATCATCTGGTGATCTAGTTAAAATGCAAATACAGATTCTGATTTAGCATTCATCATTTAGGGTTAAATTCTGATATTCTGCATTTCTAACATGTTTCCCGGTGATTCTGGTCTTCAAGCTATACTTGGATTAAAACACAACATTGATGTTGTATCACTGTCAGTTATGGGAAAGGGGTTAGGATTGATAAAAGAGAAGACATACATAGGCATTAAAAATATGCATGTAAATATGCATACACATTCCGAAGCAAAAAATTCTACAGCAAGTGGATTCTATTCTAAAGGGGCATTTTTTTTTTTTTTTTTTTTTTTTTTTTTGAGTTAGAATTTTTCACTCTAGTCTAGTTGCCCAGACTAGAGTGCTAGGGCATCAGCCTTACAGCAACCTCAAACTCCTGGATTCAAACAATTCTCCTGTCTCAGTCTCCTGCAGGTACCCACCACACTGCCTGGCTAATTTTTCTATTTTTAGTAGCAACAAGATCTTGTTTTTGCTCAGGCTGATCTGGAACTCCTGAGCTCAAGCAACCCTCCAGCCTCGGCCTCCTAGAGTACTAGATGTGAGCCAGTATGCCTGGCTGGTAAATGGGTTTAATACAATCATAAAATTACCTTAGATATCTCAGTTCAGAGCTAATTTAAAAAATTAAATAGTATTTCAGGAAGTTTATTAGACATAGAGAAAAATGTCTCCCCCCCATTTCTGCCTATTTAGTTTTCAGATTTTAACTGTGAACCATTTCTTCTGATAAGAAAATCAGAAGTTCATTACTTTCTCTCATATTATGATGAAAGTGACAGAATCCTTTAACCTCCCTTGAACAGGTATAGGGGGATACAGACAAGGCTGGAAATAGAGAGAGAGAAAGGAACCTTCTAACTTTCTGAAATGCTTTTGAAGAAGGAAGCAGGCAGGAATGTTCCCTGGAAGGAGTTGCAATCTGTCTATTTCTGAGATTTTCCCCAATCAACCACCAGTCCTTTCAGTCTCAAAATCTTACAGGCCTTAAAGCTCCCTGTTAAAATAACACCTCAGAAGGATGGCTTTCCCACCAGGATGGCTTGTTAGGTGACACAGTTCTCTCAAGTCCAGCTAAAGGAGTTACCAGAGAAAGAGAAAGGCAGACATCAGAGAAAGTTCCATGAAGTTCAACATGCTAGATTAACAATTTTTAATTTTTCCCAGCTTTGCCTCTCTTCTCAGTCAGGTATACAGATAGATTTCCCCCTTGGAATCCGTGAAGTTGACAGTGTTTTGGGTTTCTTTTCTTTTCCTTTCTTCTTTTTTTTTTTTAAGCAAAAGAAAACACTTATTTGGTTTATGAATCCCTTTATTACACTCCCTGCTGGTTCAATGAACTTTTGATTAACCTCCAGGATTCCTAACTTCATTTAGGAAAACACCTGCATGAGTGGTTAGGTAATTATTTGAGACACTTGCAAGATAGGAGGACTTTCAAAAGTTGACTGAAAATGTGAAGGCAGATCACAGATTGCCTGTTTTCTTTTGACTTCCTTTAGATGTTAATAGCTGCTAATTGAATAGAGTAAGGGAAGCAGTGGTTGGTCACTCACTTTTAAAATTCAATCTGATTATAACAGGGAAGCACACTGTTCTTTCTCAAAGACTAAATGAAAGCAGTTCTGACTAGTGGGTATTCTGTTGTATTGCAAATCACATCAACAGTTTTACATGTAGGTGTTTAATCAGAAGTTTATTCCAAAAGTATTTACGCAACTGGTCAGTCAAAAGCAAGAAAAAGAGCAGATGACAGATGGCAAAGTTATAAAGTAAGTATTCATAATTTTAAATCTGGTGATTGCCACCACTCCCTAACAGACTGGCAGTATCTTTTTTAAAGGTATGTTGGAAATAATACTGAGGAGAAAACAGACTTAAGAAAAGCTAAAATTCACAAAAGAATGATTAAATTCGCCAAATATTTTAAATGTAGATAAAATATTTAGATAGCTAAATGAACTTTTACATTTTCCACAGATATAGCCAATTTTTAAGAACCATACAATCAGAATTATAGCAAATTTTTAAAGTTCGAATTCCTAGTTTTCAGGAAAAAATTAAGTGACATAAATTTGATTTTTAAAAATTTTATTCACACTCCATGTGAGATGGTAGGTCTAAATATTGAATTATTAACTTATTAAAATGTTACATTTTCCTTATCTGACACTTAGCAAATTTGGCTGAGTTCAGTTAGGTATTCTATGCATGAGTAGAACAAATAATTCAAGGTAGGCCTTGCAAAAAAATGTCAGATAAAACTAGCTTTTCCTTCTGCCAAAAATAATTTATACTTGGCCTCACAAAAATAGAAGCGTAATTTTGAAATTAATGGTCATCATCAACTCCTATGATATTTAGACCATAACAATTGCAAGATTGTACAATTGAAACATTTCTCAGATTCTCTTTCTGACCATGCTTAACCATGCAGTAAACAAATTCCCCACACATTTAATATTTACTTAGTGAGACCTAGGAAAAGAGGACTGTGCCATGATCATGGTTTTGAAGAATATAGGCTACCCGTGATTTCTTCAAATGTCCTGAAACATACAATTCTTCTTACTTGATTGTGACCAATTATGCTTTGTTGACTTCTTTTGAAAAGAAAGTATTTTGTATCTAATTAATTGACTTATTAATCAATTACTTTTAGTGCAACTACTCAGAGTTCCTCAAATGATAAACAAGTTTAATGCCTAAATACAATCTATCAAATTTATTCCCATCGTTTCCTTTATAGTTTGTTGACATCTTATCGATATTTGTTGTATTGTATCATATAGTCATACTGTATAATATGTCATAGGATAAAATAGACTGAAAAAGTTTAGCTCATATTATGAAAAATAGAACAAATAACCATTTTAATAGGCATATATAAAGCACTCATCTCCATCATTAATGGTAGTAGCAATGGGGTAAGTTATAAACACAGCATTACAAATATGTGATATTAGTTAAAATCTCATCTTAATGAGAAAATTTAATCCTTTGATACTTTATCAACTATAACTAATTAATTATTTAATAAAATAAGCTGATTGGTATTTTATTTGCTTGTAATTTCTATGTTCACTCTTTGGAAGAGTTGCTTATAAATAGCACAAAGGGTCAAATATAGAACATAGTCAGAATAAGAATTCACATTATAAAGTCCAAAGTTTCTCTCTCACAGAGACATCAAATATTGAGCCTAAATCCTTCTATTAAAATCACACACCTGAGATATATCTATGTCCGCCTTTTCTTTTAATATTCCAATTTCAGCTTAACAGCCTAAGTACTTTTAACTGACATTTAGCATTGGACAGCTTTGGGAGGAATAAATCATTAGGAAGTGTGTTTACTACTCCTCACTTGTATAAAATATACCTTTCAAGCATTGAACGAGGACCTCTAACTGTTGTATCTCAGGTTTGATGACTCAGTCATCGCTTACTTTATCCACCTTCAAACATCCTGGCTAATAATCTTGAATAATCTGCCTATTTCATTGTAATTTTAAACATTCTCCTCCCTCGTATTTTCTTCATTTACATTAAATCTACCAAAGGTATCCCAGTTAGAATGATATAACGTGGTCTGTGTGGGTGAGAGCATTTTGTGGTTTTGTAGGCAAATATTTTCTGTTTTATTTTCAAAACACTGGTGTATTCTCCGAGCTGCAGCAGCATCTGGGCTGAGAACCAGAGTGCAAGGTGAGGAAAAGCACAAAACACTATTTAAAAGGGAGAAAAAAAATTTTATTCTGATCCTCTTTTTACCAGTTTTAGAGCCAGAATACAATTGACTCAGTTACACAAATTCCAACAATATAAAATGGGAGGATTTTTCATAGTTTAGGCTTCTAGAGGGTCAAGTATAACACACCTTATTTTGCTGGTCACTGAATAAATGACTGTAGCATTGTACCACGAGTCATCCAGGCAAGGAACGGTCAAAGGATTATGTCACGGGAGAATATTTATTGATAAAAATATTCCTCCCTGGTGTCCATTGCTTCCCATGCTCTCTTTTTTTTTTTTCAGATATACATTTGTAGATGAGCCTATGCCCAGTCCAAAGTCTAAGTACTTAGCTCATTGACACTTGGGTGAATTTGGCAGAATCCATACAGATCTGTGCATTGGTTGAAAAAGGACTAGATCAGAACCATGATATAGATTATTTCAATTAAGCAAACTACAATAATTGCATATTGAGTAGAGTGTGGAAAATTGAATGAAAATGCCTTACTGAGGAAAAAATACTTACGCCATACGCCAATGGAATGGTTATACAGAAGCCTTCAAGGACACCAAGGAATCAAAATATGCTTCTAGCTCTTGGGGAGGAGACAACAAACTGCTGCCATAACTTACAACAGACAAAGAGACGCATGAAATAAAGAGGAGATGGCCCACTGGCTTGGCAGCTGCCCCCGGGTGGAGACAAGCAACACGCAAGTCCCTCACTCTTTCTCATAGAGGAAGGAACATTCCTCTAGTTTCTTACGGAAATGAAATGAAAGGGGGAGAGAAGGACAAACAGGGTGTCTAGCTTACTCCATCTCCTACATTATCCTTTCACCCTCCCAGAAAAGCAGACAGTTGAATTCAGAGAAGGGCAAGATAGGCGATTGGATGCAAAGGGGTATAAAGAGGTAAAGCTGAAAATATTGGAGATACAGAAAAATTAGAGGAATGAATGGAAGCACAGATACATCAACTCTTCCTGAAGGAAGAACAAACAAAGGTAAGGAAAACAAAACAAAAAATCTTCGGAGCAAAACAAAAATGCAAGAATAACTGGCTGAAAACCCACTCTTTCCTACTGAGCAGTTGCTGCCTGGCCATTCTGATGTTCACTAGTCCCATCAAGGGCTGACACCTTTTCCCCTCCACCGACTTGCCACAGACCTATATGCAATAGCCAAATGCCTCAAAAGTTTGAGCTCGGATTCTGGATTATGCCTTGGGTTTTCATTCTGCTCTGCACCCTAGCCCTGTGTCATCTTGGACAATTTATTTAACTTGTCTATGCTTCAGTTTGCTGATCTATAAATGAAGGTAATTAAAGCACTTGGCATCTAGGGACTATTGTGAGAATTAAAATGAAATAATGTGTTCAGTGGGCTTAGCACAGTGTTTGGCTTATAATACATGTTCAGTAAATGCCAGCTAGTATTATTACGTCTATCATTTAATAGATGTACTTTAAGAAGAGTTATCTTCGCCCACACCTTGAGAATAGTGACATAGATACTTGGTCAAAAACTCAAGTTCTTACCCTCACTCTTAATGACTCTGAAGGATACTTCTTCCCTTTACAGAGCACCAAAGGAATTTCATTTGTGCTTGCCTCTCATCAGTAGATAGCTCTCTGCCAGTTTCCCCGAGATTTCCTTTTAGTCACCTCCAGCTGAGCCTATCCTGGTACATTCTGTGCTACTTTTAAAACTCCATAAGCCAAGAAAACAAAACACAGGCAAGTGGGCTCCCAAGCTGAGATCCACAAGCAGAAGATGGGAACACACGAGCCTGCAGGCGATAAAGCTGCAAACACTACCTTGTTCTGAAGTCATGCCTGAGGTCACAGAGAATCCCAAGAAACATTTCCTTTTCAGCCATAAAGCACCCAGCACTCACATTCACCCTCAGATACATTAGCTGCGTTTGTCTCAACAAGCAGCTTGAAAATGTGCAGCCCAGAAAACAAACAACTCCCTGCTAAAGGCAAAACAGACTTTTATTGAAAGGGGGACTTTTCCTGAATCTCTCTGCTTGTTGACAGCAATTACTTCTCTCTTGCCTAAAAACATATCCACGTTGCTAAATCCTATGGCAAGATGTTGTGGTACTTTCCTCAAGGGTTTTGCACAGTCCCAAAGCAGAGGACAACGTGAAACTGGAGGCAGGGAAATGCCATTTTGAACAAGGTCCTTCACATAAGTAGGTGTGTGGAGATTTTTCAGGAACAGATCTGGGGGTGAATGCGTAAATCCTGAAGTGTTCTTGTTTTTAAAAAGGGGCAGGTAAAGCAGTTGGCCCCGAATCGTGTTTATGTGTATACAAAAGGTCAAACTGGTCACACGGCTGCATTTGCTTAATAAGCCCACTTAGCGCTGGTGAGGAAGACCCTCCTTTAGAAACAAATCCTTTATGCAGGTTCCTCCCATGAGACAATGCTAACCCAATTAAACAATTCCCAAGAAAGCCAAGAGCAATGAAGTGAAAATCAATGAGGTGAAAGCCACTTGGATCCTTCCTGGATCAGGCTGCCAACTCAGATCCAGAGAGCCCTGAAGAGGAGAAATTGTGCTGAGGACAAAGTCCCCGCAACAGAGCTCTGTCCTCAACTCTCGATCCTACATGGAACCTAGTAGAAAAGTAGCCTGAGAAGTTCATAAAATTTGAAGAGTTTGAGCTCCTCACATACAAACTCAAACCCCAAATTTCACATTATTGCTAGGAACAAATAAATTAAACCCCCCCCGCCCCCAACAAAAACAAAAATGTTTCCTGTCTGTCCTACTTTCAATGCTTTCATCATTAGCTTTCCATATTTGATTTTCCCTGGGTGATTCCATCTGGCATCCAGGTTGCTCATTGTAATTGCCCTATCATTCTTCTCCACTCACAGACCCTCTCTACAGGTAATAGCTCTGTCTAAGCCTATTGCATGCCTCTGATCCATCACATATACTTTATAACTCCCAGCCCCATTTCCCAGCTAGTCATCAGAAGCATCAGATGCCTTTCAAATCCAGATCCAAATAATCTGTTTTGAGACATGCATGGGCCTGGTAGTTGGGATGGTCCATAGCAAGTGGAAAGAAATGGCATTCAAGAACCAATTACGTGTATGATTTTGGTGTGTTAGGGGCATGTGAAGATGCCAGCAGTACTCACCAGGGCTGATCTATACCAAGTGCACAGTGGAGTCAGAGTGACACCACAGGATTGCTTGGGAAAGGTTTTGACTGAGATGTGAGAGCTTGGAAAATGCTGAAAATTCCCTATTGTATGAGAAGAAACATTTCTTGCTCCTGAATGGCGACGCCAATGCCATTGCTTCTGCTCTTTAGAACATTCAGGGGCTCCTGGCATGTTGAGCGACCTGTGAAGCATCGTGGTTGCCTTTCACAGCTTCCTGTCAGTTGTCTGTTTCTGCACCACCTCAGTGGAGACCAGGCAGAGTGCACGTCAGCAGGAGCGCCTCTCAATACACAAGGTCTTGTCCTTTCTACTACCTACCAATTGACCCATAAAAGCATTCTGGAATTTGGAGAAGCATTCATGCAAGAACTTATGCTTTGCAATATTTTCTTCTCTGAGGGCATAACAGTCTCCAAATAAAAGGCAATGGCACACAGCTGGCTGCTTACCAGAAAAGACCAGTTTGAAAATCAAGTTTTGCTTCCCCTCATGTGGAAAATGTGCCCTGGTATGTCATTCACCTTTTCATCCAGCCTCTGTACTCACATCTTGACAGCAGCTAAGAGTCATGGGGATATGAAGAGACAATACCTGTGCTAGGACAGCAACACTGGAGCCAACTGCAGCAGTAAACTGTCTCTTAAGAGACACTAGACCACTAATGACACATTTTAAAGAGATAATAGCATGACATGCCCACTGACTCCTCTCTTAGCATTTGTTTTTCACTCTCAAGTGACATATCACGTTCCATGGGCACTTACCCTGAAGTTAAAAAAGGGGCAGTTGCGAAGAGTCATCATTTGATGTATAGGTAAAAAAATATTTCCAGATATAGGTTTGGACTATAAATATAAGCTTCAGTTTCCCTTATCATTGACTATCTCTCATAAAATTTCTTCCTCATAATTCCTGAAAAGTTTCAGAATGTCAAATGAAGTAATAAAATGTCAGAAATGACTCAGGAGCCATCTTAAAAACCAACAGTTTGCTGTGAGTTGCTGTGTATGTCACACGTGATGGCACTTCACTCCCTTCACCCTCGGTGGCATGTATTATGAGACACGTGGTAATGATTCAACTGGTGAGAATGAAGCAAACAGACAACTACTTACCAGTTTTTGAGCCTCTGACATATGTAATATATTCTTATTCTAATAAACTCTGCACTTTCACCCATCTCTACTTGGGGACCCTTCCTAAAAGCTTTAACTACTCAGAGAAAAAGTGAACTCATGTTGTAAGTAACAAACCGGGAATATGACTTTTTGAAAAACTTTTGAATTCACTTTTTAGTAAGGGGTCTGTGTTTTCACACACTCTATCACATCTCATATCAGCTTCTGGAGCTTTAATATATTATAACTCAGGTATGAGTGTCCTTGCTAAGTCACAATGTCCACAAGAACATAATCACCGAAAAACTTCACCAGAATATAGACAGAAACTAGCTCTACAATTCAGCTTGTGTGTGGGTTACAGTTCACCTGCGGGTGTGCTGTTTTATGTTGGAGATATTGGACCCCAGGGGGCAAAGACATACAAAATCCGAGGCTGTCAGCTCAGGGACTCTGTCCTCTCTCCACACTCGGGTTTTGTCCTCTCAGGGACTCTATCCTCTCTCCGAAAAGAGTTTGGTCCTCTCAGGGACTCTGTTCTCTCTCCGAACAGAGTTTGGTCCTCTCAGGGACTCTGTCCTTTCTTCCCACCGTGCTTTGGTCCTCTCAGGGACTCTGTCCTCTCTCCGCACCTGGCTTTGGTCCTCTCAGGGACTCTGTCCTCTCTCCACACCTGGGTTTGGTCCTCTCAGGGATTCTGTCCTCTCTCCACACCTGGCTTTGGTCCTCTCAGGGACTCTGTCCTCTCTCCACACCTGGGTTTGGTCCTCTCAGGGATTCTGTCCTCTCTCCACACCTGGCATTGGTCCTCTCAGGGACTCTGCCCTCTCTCTGAACTGAGTTTGGTCCTCTCAGGGACTCTGTCCTCTCTCCACATGTGGGTTTTGTTCTCTCAGGGACTCTGTCCTCTCTCCCCACCTGGCTTTGGTCCTCTCAGGGACTCTGTCCTCTTTCCACACCTGGGTTTGGTCCTCTCAGGAATTCCGTCCTCTTTCCACACCTGGCTTTGGTCTTCTCAGGGATTCTGTCCTCTCTCCACACCTGGCTTTGGTCCTCTCAGAGACTCTGTCCTCTCTCCGAACTGAGTTTGGTCCTCTCAGTGACTCTGTCCTCTCTCTGAGCTGAGTTTGGTCCTCTCAGGGACTCTGTC
>CAUYPK010054058.1:0-11593 GCA_963574355.1 Loris lydekkerianus | reverse complement strand
TAAACAGGGGGCCAATTCACTGTCCCTCAGACTATTGGAGGGCCGGACTATAGTTTAAAAAAAAAACAAAACTATGAACAAATTCCTATGCACACTGCACATATCTTATTTTGAAGTAAAAAAACAAAACAGGAACAAATACAATCACACCGCCTCATGTTTGAGGACCCCTGTAATCCTTCTTGTTTAGTAGTCTTCCCTTCAATTTATCTTTCTCCTCTTGCATTTTACTATACGCTGCATGAAGAAACCAGGAGACACCTTCAATCCTTTGCTTGGAAACCTTACCTAGATCACCAAGTTCATTAGCCACATATTTTAGTGTCACTAAGCTATCTGACACTGGACAGGCATCCATAAAGGGAGGGAGAGGTGGATTTGAAAGTCCGTAAGTATACAATTTGTGTAACAAGTACATACATCCCAGCCTCTATTTTCTAATATTTTTCCCATTTCCTTTTGAGCCCTTTCTGGCAACATCCTCAAGGTCCAGATTTTTGCTAACAGCCTATTCAAGGCAACTTAGACTTTCTCTAATGCTCCTCAAAAATTTTCCATCCTCTGCTCATTTTGTTCCAAAGGCAGTCCTACATTTTTAAGCATTAGCTCATGGCAGCCCTCCATTTCTAGCTACTGAAATCTGTATTAGTTATCAATTGAGGTATAATAAATTGCCCCTGAACATAATGGCTTGAAGCAACACTGACAACCTCACAGTCTCTGTGGGCCATTAACCTGATCATGGCTTGCTGCAATCAAGGTGTTGGCCAAGGTGTGGTCTCATCTGAAGGCTTGACTAAGGAAGGATCCACTTCCACACTTATTCACATGGTTGTTGACAGGATTCACCCCTCAAGGGTTGCTGGGCTGATGACCTCAGTTCATCACTGAGGTCAGCAGCCATCCTTAGTCTCTTGTCACTTGGGCCTCTGCAGAGGGCAATTATGGATAACACATGGCAGGTTCCCTGGCTCATCAGAGCAAGCCAGTGAGATGAACCAGAAAAAGAGAGTTTAACCAAGACAGAAGTCATACTGTTTTATAACCTAAGGTAGGGAGGGACATCCTATCACTTTGCCATATTCTATTTGTTAGGATCAAGTGACTGTGCCCAGCCCATGCTCAACAGGAGATTATACAAGAATGTAGATACCAAGAGGTACAGATTATTGGGAGCCATTTATACCAGGAGTTACAGATTATTGAGAGCAATTTCAGAAACTGCCACGACACAAGCATACTTGAAACTCTTCTCTTAGGATTTGTAAATAGCACATTTGCCAAGCTCTGCCCCTTCTCTCTTTTACTTTCTTTCTTTCTTTTCTTTTCTTTTTTTTTTTGAGACAGAGTCTCACTTTGTTGCCCTTGGTAGAATGCCATGGCATTATAGCTCACAGCAACCTCCAACTGTTGAATTCAAGCAATTCTCTTGCCTCAGCCTCCAAAGTAGCTGGCATTACAGGCACCTACCACAATGCCCTACTATTTTTAGAGATGAGGTGAATTCAGACAATCCACTTGCTTAGGCCTCCCAGAATGCTAGGATTACAGGTGTGAGCCACTGCACCCAGCCCCCCTGCCCCTTCTCAACCTCAGTTATCTACCAGAGACATAACCTCAACGATCTTCTTACACCATACCTTTTCCCTGTCTGAGCTTAATTTCATTGCTACTAATGATTCTGGGATTTATGCCATTAGGAGTACTCAGATATATTAGTCTGTCTGGAAGACAAGGCAAGATTTCCTGAAAGGTACAAAATAAAATATAGTGAATAAACAAATGCCCTTCACCAAGTTTAAGAAATAAAACAATACTAGTTCAGTCCCTGAGCCTCCTTTCCATTTATCTTTCCAGCCTTCTCTTCAGAGTAAACTGTTGTCCCCAGTTTGATGTTGGCTGCTATTGTCCATTTTTTCATATTCTTACTATATATGTGTGTATCCTAAGTCATATTTGCTGTTGTTTTACATATTTTAAAATATATGCAAATATAATTATATGCAAATTGGGGGGTTTGTTTTGTTTTTATTATGTTGGTGAGATTTGTCTATATTAAAACATGTGAGTCTGGCTTTTTCCTTTCCATCGCTGTGTGGTATTCCATTGTATAGCTATACCACAATTATACTCTTGTTTTTGTTTATTCTTTTATTTTTTGGAGACAAAGTCTCACCTTGTCACCCTTGGTAGAGTGCTGTAGTGTCATAGCTCACTGCAACCTCCAACTCTTGTGCTCAAGCAATTCTCTTGCCTCAGCCTCCCAAGTAGCTACCATAATGCCTGGCTATCTTTAGAGATGGGGTCTTGCTCTGGCTCAGGCTGGTCTGGAACCTGTGAGTTCAGGACAATCCATCTGCCTCAGTCTCCCAGAGTGGTAATATTACGAGGCATGAGCCATTGCACCCGACCTAAAATTATTCACTTAAAGAACATTTCCCCTGTTTCTGTGAGTTTTCTTATCAATGATGCATGATGAATATTCTATTAGACCATGTAAAGAACAGTTTCTCTAAAGTATGGATCACAAATAAAATGTAAAATATGTGCATCTTCAGTCTTTTGAGATAATGACAATCAGCTCTCCAGAGTGACTGTCCTAAATTTATACTCCTACCAGTAGTGTATAAGGGTTCAATTTGCTCTTTGTTCCTAACACTTGAAGTGTCAGATGTTGTCAGTGTCAGTGTGTAAGTGTGAAGTGTTTATTATTGTGATGAATGGAATCTCATTCTACTGCCAGCACTGTGGTAAACTAGTTATTCTTAGGGGACCTCTGACCGAGAAGAAAAGAAGGAAGGAAGGAAGGAAGGAAGGAAGGAAGGAAGGAAGGAAGGAAGGAAGGTAGGTTGGTCTGGGTTTGCAAGAAATGGAGAGAAATCATGAAGGGGAAACGTGCTGAGTTGTCTGGACAGTAAATGTTACTAGCAGTCATTATAGGCAGGAGATTGAGCCTTGGGCCAAAAGCAAAAAGCTGGGTTGAGGAACTGGAACTGAGACTCTGAGGAGGGCAGGTGGGTACAAAGGGGGTTAAAGTGGCCCCAGGACAGTGACTCTCTAGCCCCAAGCAGAAGAAAATGCATATTCTAGTTGGAGGAAAGTATCCCCAATGTAGCATAGAGATTCCTTCCTGATGAAGATACACTGAATATGAGCTCATGATTCATTAACATCAAAGAAACAGGGGCAGAAACACAAAAGTAAGTCAGCAATGAGAGACTGTCTTATTAATCTAATAAAGCAGATTTTAAAACAAACTAAATAGGTTTAGAAATTTAAAATATAATTGTTGAAATAAAAATTCAACTAGTAGACCATTCTCCCTCATGAATATAGATGTACAAATCCTTAACAAATATTAGCAAATAGAATTCAGCAATATACATTATACAAAGAAGTGTATATCTATCATATGATGAAAAAGGTTTCCAGGTGTATAAATCTGGTTCAATGTTTGGAAATCAGTCAGTGTAATCTACCATACTAATGGGCTAAAGAAAAAAAACACAAGATCATATGAATTGATGCAGAAAAAAATGGACAAAATTCAACACGCATTCATAATTAGAAAAACAGACCCAAAAACTCTCAAAAAAAAAAGTAGGTGAAAGTGTGGGGAAAACACTTGAAGATATCAGCCTGGGGAAAGATTTTATGAAGATGACTTCCGTGGCAATTGCAACAACAACAAAAATAAACAAATGGGACTTAACTAAACTGAAAAGCTTCTGTACAGCTAAGGAAACAAAACAACAACCAAAGCAAACAGACAACCTTCAGAATGGGAAAATATATTTGCATATTACGAATCAGACAAAAGCTTGATAACTAGGATCTATAGAGAACTCAAATTAATTAACAAAAAAAGCCAATAATCCCATATATCACTGGACAAGAGACATGAATGGAGGCTTCTCTAAAGAAGACGGACAAATGGCTAGCAAACATGAAAAAATGCTCATCATCCCTAATCATCACAGAAATGCAAATCAAAACTGAGATATCACCTAACCCCAGTGAGAATGGCCCACATCACAAAGTCTCAAAGCTGCAGATGCTGGCATGGATGTGGAAAGAAGGGAATACTTCTACATTGCTGGTGGGACTGCAAACTAATACAACCTGTTTAGAAGGAAGCATGGAGGCAGTGCCCGTGGCTCAAAGGAGTAGGACGCCAGTCCCATATGCCGGAGGTGGCAGGTTCAAACCTAGCCCCGGCTAAAAAAAAAAAGAAGGAAGTATGGAGAATCCTCAAAGAACTCAAATTATACCTCCTACAATCCTATTACTAGGCATCTACCCAGAAGAAAAAAAATCCTTTTATCATAAAGACATTTACATTAGACTGTTTATTACAGCTCAATTTATAATCGCCAAAATGTGGAAACAACCTAAATGCCCACCAACTCAGCAATGGATTAACAAGCTGTGGTATATGTATACCATAGAATACTACTCAGCCATTAAAAAGATGGAGACTTTACATCTTTTGTATTAACCTGGATGAAGGTGGAACACATTATTTTTAGTAAAGCTTCATAAGAATGGAGAAGCAAGAATCCTATGTACTCAATTCTAATATGAAGGAAGACAATAAATGAACTAGTATAAGGTGGGGGGGCAAAAAAATTAAGTAAACTATTACATTCAATCAAAATATTGTGTAGTTTTCAAAAAATAATGGCAATGAACTCTATGTAACTACAAGGAAAGTGGTTATAACACATTGTTAACTAACAAATTCAGATTCAGAAATGTATAATTCCTATTATTATAATTACATAAAATGTGGTTGTGTACCAACTAAAAATGAAAGAAAACAGTATGCTAAAATGAAATATGCTATTCTGTGATACTTATAAATTGTGACAATTTGTGTCTTTAAAATCCACTTAACTTGTTCCGGCACCCGTAGCTCAGTTATAGCGCCAGCCACATACACCGGGGCTGGCAGGTTCGAACCTGGCCAGGGCCTGCTAAACAACAATGAAAACTACAACAACAACAAATAGCCAGGCATGTAGCAGGAGCCTGTAGTCCCAGCTACCTGGGAGGCCGAGGCAAGAGAATCACTTAAGCCCAAGAGTTTGAAGTTGCTGTGAGCTGTGACACCATAGCACTCTACCCAGGGCAACATAGTGAGATTCTGTCTCCAAAAAAAAAAAAAAAAAAAAAAAATCTATTTAACTCCATTTATTAGTGCAATAAAAATACATCTAACTAGAAAAATAAATAAATACATAGTAGGAATAGAGTTGAGTCTCCAGAGAATTATGATGAGTGAAAGAAGTAATCCAAAAAAAGTTACATATTGTATGATTCCATATATATATCATTCTTGAAATGACAAAATCATAGAAATGGGGAACAGATTAATGGTTGTCAGGGTTAAGGCAGGGGAGAGGGTGGAAGGAAGGGAGAAGTGAATATAAAAGGGCAGCTGGGGGATTCTTATGGCGATGGTAATGATCCATATTTTTTTTTCCAAACTAAAACCTAGAATATCTGTATCAATGTTAATATCCTAATTAGGATACTGTCCTATAGTTTTGCAATATGTTATCATTGGCAGAGACTGGGAAGAGTACAAAGGTTTTTTTGTGTTATTTCTTAAAACTACATGTGAATCTATAATTAGCTCAAAATAAAAAGTTTAAAAAAACTCAGTGAAAGGGTTAAAGAGATGAGCATATAAAGATAAAGAACTTATCCAAAATGGAAAGAGAGAGAGAGACATGGAAATAGAAAATATAAAAATAAAATTAGAAAGGTAGGGTAAAACGGCCCAACATATCCTTATCAGACTGGCCCAGAAACAGAACAGAGAAAATGGAAGACAGGCATCTTTGAAGTGATAATAGCTGAGAATAGCTGCAGGAAACAAGATAAATCAAAAGAAATCAAAACCTACACCAGTACAGTGAAAACGCAGACAACCTAAGATAAAGATCTTTTAAAAGACCACAGAAAAAGATCACCCATGAAGAAGCTTCAGTTGGATCTGTAACAGATTTCTCATAATAATTATGGAAGTCAAATTTTATTTCTAGATACACGCATATTTTTATGTAAACATATATATGGATGATCACTGCTTTCCTTTCTTCTTAAAAAACATAGACTTTATGATTAGGTATAGTGGCTCACACCTATAATCCTAGCCCTCTGGGAGGCTGAGGAGGGAGGATCATTGAGCTCAGGAGTTCAAGACCAGCCTGAGCAAGAGTGAGACCCTGTTTCTACTAAAAACAGAAAAATTAGCCAGGCATTGTGGTGGGTGCCTAGAGTCCCAGCTACTCGGGAGGCTGAGGCAGGAGGATTGCTTGAGCCCAGGAGTTTGAAGTTGCTGTGATCTAGGCTGACAGGGGTCCTCAAACTACGACTCGCAGGCCACATGAGGTGGTATGATTGTATTTGTTCCCATTTTGTTTTCTTCGAAATAAGATATGTGCAATGTGCATAGGAATTTGTTCATAGTTTTTTTTGAGACAGAGCCTCAAGCTGTTGCCCTGGGTAGAGTGCTGTGACTTCACAGCTCACAACAACCTCCAACCTCTTGGGCTTAAGTGATTCTCCTGCCTCTGCCTCCCAAGTAGCTGGGACTACAGGCGCCTGCCACAATGCCCGGCTATTTTTGGTTGCAGCTGTCATTGTTGTTTGGCGGGCCCGGGCTGGATTTGAACCCGCCAGCTCAGGTGTATGTGGCTAGCGCCTTAGCCACTTGAGCCACAGGTGCCAAGCCAGTTTTTTTTTTTTTTTTCCTATAGTCCAGCCCTTCAACACTCTGAGGGACAGTGAACTGGCCCCCTGTTTAAAAGGTTTGAGGACCCCGGCCATAGCACCTTAATCTGGGCAACAGAGTGAGACTCAGTCTCTGTGGCTCAGTGAGCAGGGTGCCAGCCCCATATACTGAGGATGTGAGTTCAAACCCAGTCCCAGCCAAACTGCAACAAAAAAATAGCCAGGCGTGTGGCGGGCTCCTGTAGTCCCAGCTACTTGGTAGGCTGAGGCAAGAGAATCACCTAAGCCCAAGGATTTGGAGGTTGCTGTGAGCTGTGACACCACAGCACTCTACCAAGGGTTAATAAGTAAGACTTTGTCTCAAAAAAAAAAAAAAAAAATAGAAACGATTTTACTTTTTAGAGGAGTTTTTTTTAGCTTAACAGCAAAGTGTAGTGGAAATTACAGAGACTTCTCTTATGCCTCCTGTCTCTGCTACCAACATCCCACACCAGAGTGGTACGTTTGTTACAAACGATGAACCTACAATCACACATTCTTATCATCCCATGTTTATAGTTCACCCTTTACATGAAGGCTCACTACTGGTGTTACACATTGAATGGGTGTCATACACTATACATAAATGGGTAATGACATGTATCCATCTCTGTAGTATCTTGCAGAATGGTTTCACTGCCCTAAAAATCCGCTATACTTCAGCTCTCCCTCCTCACAGCTCTGGCAACCACTGACCTTTTTAGTGCCTCCTATAGGTTTGCCATTTCTAGAATATCATATGGTTGGAATGATACGATAGGTAGTGTTTTCAAGTCAGTAACATGCATTTAGATTTCCTCCATGTCTTTTCATGGCTTGATAACTCATTTCTTTTTAGTACTGAGTAATATTCCATTGTCTGTTTGTTCATCCACTCATCTGTGGAAGGGCAACTTGGTTGCTTCCAAGTTTTGACACTCATGAATCAACTTGCTCTGAGCATCAGTGTGCATGTTTTGTGTGGACAAACTTTTTCAACTCATTTGGGTATTACCAAAGATCGTGATTGCTAGATTGATATATTTTTAAAATACATTTAAGCCCGTAGCAATGGCTGACACTAGTACTCTTGGAGGCCAAGGCGGGTGGATTGCTTGAGCTCAGGAGTTCAAGACCAGCCTGAGCAAGAGTGAGACCCTGTCTCTACTAAAAATTCAAAAACTAGCTAGGCATGGTGGTAGGGCCAATAGTCCCAGATACTCGGGAGGCTGAGGCTAAGGCTAGAGGATTGCTTAAACCCAGCAACTTGAGGTTGCTGTGAGCTATGATGCCATAGCACTCTACCGAGGGTAAGAAAGACTCTGTCTCAAAAAATAATAATAATGAATATTTAATTTACATACTATATGATTCTCCTACTTATTTATTTATTTTGAGACAGAGTCTTACCTTGTTGCCCTCGGTAGAGTGCTGTGGTGTCACAGCTCACAGCAACCTCCAACTCTTGGGCTCGAGTGATTCTCTTGCCTCGGCCTCCCAGAGTGCTGGTGTCTACAGGTGCCTGCCACAACACCTGGCTATTTTTGCCAGGCTATTTTTTAGAGTAGCTGTCTCACTCTTGCTCAGGCTGGTCTCCAACTCCTGAGCTCAGGCAATCCACCCACCTTGGCCTCCCAAAGTGCTGACCCACCTAATGGAAATCTATGATAAACTTGTCATTTGTGGCTTCAATGGCTCCCTGAGTGCCAGTGCTCATCCTTCTTGTATTGGACTTTTAACTACTTATTGTAGATTTCTGGGTACTGGTCCTTAACATGTATGTTCAAGCAATAAGCCTCACAATGACTTTCTCATTTTACCCTTTCTCTCCTGCTATGGCCTGAATGTCCTCCCAAATTCATGTGTTGAAAATCAACCCTGATTATGATGATTTCAAGAGATACAACCTTGGCCAAGCACAGTGGCTCACACCTATATCCTAGCACATTTGGGAGGCTGAGGAGGGAGGATTGTTTTAGTCCAGGAGTTGGAGGCTACAGTGAGCTACGGTTGCACCACTGCACTCCAGCCTAGATAACATAGTGAGACCAATCTCAAAAAAAAAAAAAAAAAAAAAAAAGAGGTAGAGGCTTTTGGGAAGTGGTAAACTCATGAAGGCTCTGCCCTCATGAATAGATTAATGCTTTATAAAAGGGTGGGAAGGAACTAGCTTAGGCACCTTCCCTGTTTGCCCTTCCATCCCTTCCACCACATGAGGACACAGTGTTCACCCCTCCAAAGAATGGATGCAGCACTAAGGCACCATCTTGGAAGCTAAGAGTAGCCCTACCTAGGCACCTACTCTGCCAGCACTTTGATCTTGGACTTCCCAGCCTCCAGAACTGTCAATAAATAAATTTCTATTACCTATAAATTACCTACTATTGGGTATTTTGTTATAGCAGCACAAATGGACTGAGACACCACCTTTCTATGTAGATCCAGTTACATTCAAATTACCCAGTAAGACTTGTGCCACGTGCTACACCACCCGTGACCCTCAGTAAAGGCACCTGCCCAGGGTTCTTTCTCTGCCTGCCATGATTACGCATTTTCAAGTGACTTTGTGTGGCCCTTCATGCATGTTCTCCTTCCCTTTTCTGGGACCTGTGAGTATAAAAATCCTTTAATTTCATATACTTCTCCAAGTGTAATTTTTGTGGCAGTATTGGAGCAATCCTTATAGACCCTACAAAGGAACTTGTTCCCCCATTTATAACAAAGGACATTTTAGTTGTTCCCACTATTTGGCTATTATAAATTATACTGCTATGAACATTCACATACAAATTTTTGTGTGAATACATTTTCATTTCTCCTGGGTGTATAGCCAGGAGGGGAATTTCTAGGTCTTATGATATTTCTGTGTTTACATTTTTGAGGAACTGCCAGAATGTTTTCCAAAATAGTTGCACTATTTTGAATTTCCATTAGCAATATATAACGATTCCACTTACTCCCCATCCTCATCAACACGTTTTATTGTCCATTTATTTAATTATTGCCATCCTGGAAGATGTGAAGTGGTATCTCATTGGGGTTTTGATTTGCATTTCACTAATGATTAGTGATGTTGAGCACGTTTTCATATACTTATGTGAAATGTTCTATTTAAAGGGCTAAGGAAAAAATAGATGTCAACCCAAAATTATGTGCCCTGCAAAACTATCTTTCAAGAAGGAAGATATTGGCGGCACCCATAGCTCAGTGGGCAGGGCGCAGGCCACATACACCCAGATTGGTAGGTTCGAACCTGGCCCAGGCCTGCTGAACAACAATGACAACTGCAACAAAAAAGTAGCCAGGCACTGTGGTGGGTCATTTTAGTCCCACCTACTTGGGAGGCTGAGGCAAGAGAATTGTTTAAGCCCAAGAGTTTGAGGTTTCTGTAAGCTGTGATGCCACCATGGCAGTCTACCAAGGGTGACATAGTGAGACTCTGTTTCAAAAAAAAAAAAAGGAGGATATTGACAGTTACAAATAAAAATGGGGAGAGTCTTTATAATAGATGTACAGAAAAGGGACTTTTAAAGAGTGCTGTCTTAAGTCAGAATCCTTCAAAAAAAACCTGTGATGGGATGCTTGTGCAAACAATTCACTAATACTCTCAGGAGAAACATGTAAGGAAGGAAAGGAAGCCAGATAGAGCAGGGATGCAAACTTAGGGTTCAGCCGAAGTTGAGGCTCAGACTCATCCCGTGGGGGCTCTAGAGTACAAATGGCACTTTGATGCAAAGGGTATAGGCTTGTGTACCACCTATCATTGTTAGTCATTGGCTGTGCATCTTTAATCCGGGCATAACTTCCCAGGCCTCTTCAGGTGAAATTGCTTCATTTGGCCAACAGTGATTCTCCAGAGCACGATACAGCTGTGAGTTTCTGGCAGGCAACACTTAGAGCAGCTGGAAGATGAACCCACCAACCTGGGGAAAGGGGATCTAGGTGAAACACCAGTGGTATCTGCTCCTGTGCTCCCCACCCAGTAGGCAGTGTCTGCCTTCTGTGCAGCCCACAATGTCTGCTCTTGTACTTTCTTTACAGTGGGCTGTGTCTACTTCCTAGGATTCAGAAAGAAGGAAACTGATCTAAGATGCAAAAAAACTGGAGAGCAAAGAAATTTGTAAATATATGGGAAATCTGAAAAAGATTGTCTTATAAATAATAATAATGCCTAATTTGTTGGGTTAAACACCTCAATAGTAAAATGCTATATAAATACACAAGAGACTTAGATTTTTTTTTTTTTTTTTTTTTTTTTTGGTGCACAAAGCTTTATTTCCATTTGGTCCAAGGCTTGGGAAAAGACTGCAAGGTGTTTAAAAAGCTGCCTTGTGGCTAGAGGAGGTGGCGGCTCTGGCAGAAGCCCTGATAGTTTGAAAAGGGCCCCTTAGAGGTCACTGGTCTCTGCAGGCTCTTAGTCATGCTTGAGCCTTTCGAAGAGATACTCGCCCAGCCCAGCCTGGGGGCTGGCCAGCCTGTGGAGGTTGGTCAGGTGGTCGCCCATCTTCTTCTTTTTTTTTTTTTTTAAGCAGGAACTCAACTTTATTGTCAAGCAGCCGCTTATATAGAGTGTGGGGAAGGGGCAGGGAAAGAAGGCGGGGGATGAGGTGCGTGACAGGGTTGGGCCAATGGCATGGTACCACGTTGGCCGTATCTAGGTAGAGGCAGTTTCAGGCCTGGCCTTGCTGACTCATTGCTACGCAGAAGTAGCTCGATGGATCTACTTCTAGTCAGGCTCAGGAAGTTGCACTAGGCCTCAGGCACATGGCAGGGCCCAACAATTCCCTCTTTTGTTTTTTGTATGGCGGAAAAACATAGCCCCTGTCTTAGGTTG
>CAUYPK010054056.1:0-13359 GCA_963574355.1 Loris lydekkerianus | reverse complement strand
TGACTGAGCATGTTATATTATGTGTTTAATATATTATTGTTAAAATTATATGCTTTTGTGTGAGTGTTTGTCTGTTTTGGCAGGTCACTGCGTGGTGTGGCTCTCTGACTCTCACAGTTTAAAATTTTGGCTCTTTGTGTTAAACCTGTTCGCCACCCCTGTTCTAAGTAAATACACACTGGAGCATTTAGAAAAGGAGATTGACTTCTACACACAACTCTCGAATGGCTCCTGAGACGGTGTGCTGGCGCAGAGAGAGTGAGAAGGGGTGTGTCCAGGCATCAGTTGTTGGTGGATGTGGGTGAAGGACATAGGGAGTTTTCTATACTATTTTTGCATTTTTTTAGGTAAGTTGACAATTGTTTCAAAATAGAAGTTATCATTTTATAAAATGATATTATATATATAATATAAAATGATATATATATATAATATAAATATATTATAATATTTTAAAGAACAAATGGAATTTTAAAAATGTATCTTTATTGAAGTCCTAATCTGGTTAACGTATCTTAAATATTTTACTATATTGGTAAGAATTCCTTTTATTATAGCAGATGCACAGAACAACACAATAATCATTCTCAGTGACTAATATTAATATTAATCTGATATATGGTAATTTCTGACAGAAGCCACATGAGGCCTGCAAGTAGGGTTCTGATAGAGGAAACGCATTTTGCCCAGCAAGGATGATTAAGCCCCCAGAGTGCCACCCCCAGTAGACACAGCAGTGTGAATCGAAAAGTGATCTTTCCAAGACAACTTACATTTCTGTCAGTCCCCTGATGAAAATCTCAGGATGGGTCTCCTACACTTGAGGCACACACAACCTCCCTCATTGCCCTGCTCCCCAGACACACTTGCTGGGGAGTCCTCTGCCCACCCTAGCATGACCAAGCATTTGGTGTATGGGTCACAAAGGTGCCACCTCCTCTCTAAGTGCCTGCCCTCTCCATGCTCACCTGTCCTCTGAGCCCTTCTCACTCTAGCTGTATGGGTGTCCCAGGGTGCTGCCAACCACTCCTGGACAAGACCTTAATGACACACCATGCAAAGACATCTCTCTATGTAAGTTCCTGTCCCTCTAAACTTAGGTAAGTCCCAGTCCTTATCCATCTTGGTGGCCATGACATCTATGTTTGCTGACAGCTGATGAAGAAGCGAAGCAGCTGTGAGACCCTTCCCCCTCCTGCCCTCCCCCACAGCGTGGACAGGAAAAGTCCTGGAGACCCCATGTGTCCCTACTGGAGACTGCAGCCTACAGATGGCTCTGTCCCAACAACCTTCACTGGAAAACAGTCAGCACAGGGGCCCTGCTTTGTCTTTCTTTGCCAACTGCTCGGTGCTCTGTGAGATAGCCTGGGAGTGGGGGGGCAGCCTAGGAAGATAGCCTGGAAGGACAGCCTGTGGGGGACAGGCTGGGGGGCAGCTTGGTGGGGACAGCCTGGGAGAAACAGCCTAGGGGAGATAGCCTGGGGGAACAAGCTGAGGAGACAGCCTGGGGAGGACAACCTAGGGGGACAAGCTGGAGAGATAGCCTGGGAAGACACCCTAGGGGATACCCTGGGGAGGACAGCCTGGCGGGACAGTCTGGGAGATCTGAGGGCTGCCACAGGCCTTCTCCAGCTCAGCCTCCCTTTCCTCAGCAGGGACTGTCAGACTGGCCAGTCTCCAGGGCCCAGAGCCTGCTCTCTACACACACCACTGCTTCCATCCCTTGTCACACCCAGAGCCAATGTGGTAGTCCTGAATCTAAGACACGGGAGTTCACCCCTTCCAGCACATCTCACACACACGCACAAAAAAAAAAGAATGAAAGAAAGGACGTGCAAATTAAAAAAGGAACATTATTGTTCATTTTATGAACAATATTTTTCTAGGACTTTTAAAAAAACATAATCCTAGGATATTTAAAATATTTTATTTAAAAAATCCAAAATGCTTACCACTTTCCTGAGACGACACCTATTATTGAAAATGTAAAGTATTTACTTCAGCATTCGCTCTCCTTGGGGGTATGGCCAGGACACGTCCTGCCTTTCTACCACTAGACCCCTCAAAGCGAAGGAGTGTTGGGGTGAAGATGGGCTTGAAAGAACGAGAAAGAAAGAAGCTTGCTGGAACTTACAGAAAAACCAGGCAGAAACTACAGCCCCAGGGAGCAAGGTGGGACTCCAACAGTGATCAGGCGGGCAAACTGGGTCATTCCAGGTGGCCTGGGAGAAGCCATGGCAAGGCAGGCTGCAGAATCAGAATGGTGGGAGGGAGGTGGCAGAGGTGGACAATGAGGAGCCCACAGCCACAGTCTTATCTCTGTGGGTTCGGGGGGACTGAGGTCCACAGTCTAAGCAAGTTAGACTGAAACAAGGTAAAGAAAGAGAGGGAGGCTGAACTCTGAGGGTTGCCGGTGAGCAGCAGGTAAGAAGGGCGATCTAAGCCTGTCGGCTCGGGTCCTTGGGAGCTCTCACCTGAAAGATTAAAGTCTGGGCTGTACAGCACCCAGGGCCTGATGGCCTAAGCCCCTCTGGGGTGAGTAGGTGAGTCTCCCAGGGACATCAGGTCTCCAAATGGAACAGAAGGGACTGCTTATGCTAGCTTGAGGCAGGAGCATGTGGGGTTGGTCAGGTGAGAATAGCCATGAGATGTGGTTGGTCCTCACAGATCCAGAGAAGACAGACAGTTTTGTCAGACCATCAGGATATCAGGGGTAGCTGGGCTGGACAGAGAGTGCCACCAGGGCATGGTGAGGGCTAACCTTAGTAGACAGCATTAGCTCTGCTACTAAGAGCAGGAGTCTTGGTACACCTCCCAGGTCCAGCCCGCTGTTTCAGGTAGGAACATAATCCTCACAACATCCATATGAAGTGGAGGGTGTGACAGTCTCTAGTTTATACTTGAGAAAAAACAGATAGCAATAAAATAATTTGAAATACTGAAAATGTGAAGTATTTACATAATAATTGCTGCAAGGTCTTGGCAGCAATCTGAACACAGGTGGGCTGGCTCCACCGTGTCCCTTCAAGATGCAGTTGCTGTCCTGTGAACAGATGCACAGGCCTAGGGGACATCTCCTGAGCTCCTCACAGTCTTAGCCCCCCTGAATGCACAGAGGCAGCCCCAGGTCCACGAGCCCTTCTCCCCGTGGCTCCCATTCAAGGCAGACCCAGCAAAGGGGCAGGGAGGCCCCAAGGGTGCTCCCTGCAGTAACTCAGTAATTTCTGTCCACATCTGAACATATCCAAGATGCTGCTTTTCACTGTTATGCCAGTTACAAAAATCTTTAAGCACTACAGTCTACTATGGAATCTCTATACCTGCTCAGATGTTCCCTTCTCCTTCAAAACACACACTTGACCTCACTAGCTCCAAAGGCAAAGAGGCCACAGCTGGGGAGTGGATTTAAATGCCATTCTGAACCAACGTGCTGCTGTGTGCACAGGAAGCTCACTTTCTTTAACACTGTGTCACATTCTGATTTGCCTGTCCTGACATCTTGTGCCTGCCATCCTTACTGATGTGGAAACAAAGGACTGTTATCATCTGAATTGGCAGCACCTGGACCCTGTGGGCAGCACACCTGTGAGGGACATGTGCTCCACATGAGCCGTGGAAGGAGGCCTAGTCCTGTGGAGCAATCACAGCCAGAATGCGGCCAGCCACACCAGTTCTCAGCAGTGCTGGGGTGACGGTGAGGCTCTGGCAGGAGTAGTCAGATGGTGCTGGAACCCATAGGGCCGCAGCTTGGGCCAGTGTGGAAGGACTCAGGCTGACCTGTTTCATACAGTGGGCATCAGCTGGACTGACTAAAGAAGGTGCACAAGAAAAACCACCAGCCTGAACAACGCTCACTCCACAGGACTGGGGAAACCACCAGCCCGGATGACACGTGCTCCACAGGACTGGGGAAACCACCAGCCCGGACGACACGCTCCACAGGACTAAGCATATGGGACAGTGTGCTGGGACCGTGTGGTCTCCCTAGGCAGGGAGCTTTCCCTCTTATCCAGCTTTCCCCTTTATACGGACTCTCCTGTTCCCCAGAGCTGGCCTGCCTGAGGGAGTGTGGCCACCTGTCCAAAGTCATGTGTTCAGAGTGTGGAGCTGAGGCCCACACAAGACAGGACCCTGGCTCCGGCTGCCACGTCCATCCTACCAGGTGGTGACCACAGAGCACTGACCAACAGAGCAGAGCTTTCTATTTCTTGTTTAGCCTCATTTATCCTTTTCTTCTTAAAAAATCTAGCAAAACATAATTGAAAACAACTAATAAAGTATCCACATTTGAAGAAGAAAAATTAAATAAATGAATAATTCAATTAAATAGCAATTTTGTCTGGTACTGTGATAAAGGTTGTTTCTTGGGGGGAGGGGAATAACCACATCATTTTTCCTATTTCATAAATGATCAACGTATCTATCTAGATTCATAATCGTCACCCACGACTATTTTTCCATCGCCTGTTGTGCTGGCTATATATAGAATTTGGTTGCTAAGATGTGGTGACAAGTAGTGTTTTGTTTTGTTTTTTCTTTGTTTAGGTCCCAAAGGCTTTTGTTTCTTCTATCTTAAAAGAAACCCTCTTTTGACCTCACCTGCCTGCGGGGCTCCCTTTTATAGCAAGACCTCTAGGAGCCAACCCTGGCTGTCGCCTCCACTTCTCAATTGGGTCCTTATCAAGCAAACCAGGGGCTTCAAGCTGCCAAGGCCATGTTTCTTGAATGCCCATGTGACTCCCCGCCAACGGTGGCGAGCTCTGCCCGGGGCCTGCCCACCGCACTATCCTGTTCCTGCTGCCCTCCTGGAATCCCTTCATAGCCTGCTCAGAGGAATCCCAGCCCCTTGTGCTGTCCTCATCATTAGCTCCAGCTCCTCTCACTGACCTCCATCCCCAGGCCACATCTGTGCAGCCTCTCACACATTCCCATTGCTTATGTGACATTCCCATAAGGACATTACAATAGTCACCTCCAATTTACCAAGAAGACAAAAACTCTTCATTCTTTCCTCCTCTCAGCCTGTTCTAATCATATATGCAGAAATTCAAGCCAAAACACAAGTCTTTCATAGTTTCTCTATTTCTCCCAACACCAACATTCAAATGCCAGCAACACTGAATGTTCTATTTCCAACACCAATTCCTACACTGGCCACTGTACATCACCCTGTGATTGTCTCGCCTTGCCAAGCTGCCCGCTATTTCTCATCTGGATCACAATAACAGCCTCAGAAACCTTTGTCCCACTTTGGTGGCAGCCTCCCTACCACCTGCTCTCCACCCACAGCCAGAGCAATCTTGACAAAGCACAACTGGATGGCGATTTTCCACTGCAAGGACCTCTGGAGGCTGCCATATCTGCACACACCCAGCCTGTGGGCTGGAGAGACATTGTCTCTCTTTTTAACCTCTCCAAACAGACTTGCCTGATAGCACCAGCCACATCCATATTCTTTCTTACACAACCTTGGTACAAGGAGTTCAACTGAAATTCCCATGAAGGCAATATAAAGAGCAAAAGAGCAAAAGGGCAGCTTCCTGTGTTTGCCCTCCCCCCAACCCCACCCTTAGTGAAATGCTCAGAGGAAAGCCTTAAGATACTTCTAAAATAACTACTCTAATTCTTATTAGAATAAGAAATTAATTTTTAACGATAGACTACATTTGGTTTATTTTAGACTATACTTTATTAATATTTAATGACAGACTTTCAGAAGTTACTTTATGCCTACAGGATGAAGACCTTAGAAAACTGGATTGTAATGCTGATAGACTTTCTTAAGGATTCAACCTCAAAAAAGTACTAGATTTAGGAAAACTCTGCTATGTTTCCCATGAAAATCCCTGATTTAGCTCTACTTTTATAATGGTTACAAAAAACATAAATTCCTTTAGGTAAAGTAAATAAACTAAAAACTACATACTTTAAATTCAAATTAGTTTTTTCAAATGTACCAAGTCTTACAGTCACAAAAATCAGAGTTATCTTGCTACTATGCCTAGTGAGGATAGTCAAAACGTGAATCCAAGAACTATACGATCTAATGAAATAAGTAATAAATATTTCTAAGCCCTAGGGAATAAATGTCACTAAAATTGTGTGCATATTAAAATAAAAAATATCATTTCAGAAGAAACATTAAATACTTAATATTAACTTCCTTACTTATGTAACAGTAGGCTGCTTAACAAATATATTCTCATTTGACATGAGAACAGACATGTAAGATAACAGAAGGTTAGACCTAAAAACACCAGTAAAATACCAAAAGAACACTGCGTCTGAAAGAGCATTATAATTACATTCCCATCTGCTGGTGTGAAATAATTTTATTTTAACTAATAATTAATAATGGCTTCTGATAATCATTTTTAAGTAATTAAATTACCTATATAAAAAATACATGCATTTAAAGGAAATGGTTTCTCAAGTTTTTTTTTTTAATTAAAAATACCGTGACTTAGCTCAAGAAACATTTTGCAGAGCAGGGCTTTGAATTCTTTGGATGACACATGTGGGAGTTACTGACTGCTTCTGGATTTTGAGTTGAATGTGGAATTCCTCATCATCTGTGAGTGTGTCATGAATTGGAGAAAGAGGTTGTGGGCCTGATCGATAAATCTTAGTTTCAATTTCTCACTAGAAGTGTTATGTGAGGTTTATGAAATATATGAGATGTTTTATAATTACTGTTAGACAAACAGGACAAATCTGAGAAGTCAAATGCTTGTGTGTGACTTTCTAATCTGAGGTTGGAAGGGAATGCCACTCCTGATTCCAACCAGGACTGTAGATTTCTGGGTGATTTCTCCAATACATGTGATCTCAGTGAGAACTGGGAGGACACCTGTAGATCTAGTTAGCAGGCGCTTCTGATGCAGCTGGAGCGTGCTCTGGCCCACCCCTCCACCTGCCACATCATCTCCTTGCCCCTCTCCACTTTAACCAGTTAAAGACACAATTTAGTAAAAACAGTGAGTCCACAGGTCATGCCCTCGCTCCCTTCCTCTAGCTGGTGTGCTAGCCCTACTCCTTTCTAGAAATTCAGAAGTAAAATCACATTAAATGATCAGAATAAAATATTTTTAAAAAGTCATTCTCCTCAGGTATCCCATGTCAGAGCTCACAGGACAAGGGTGCTCTAGGTTAGAGAAGAGGTGGGCCAGCAGGTGCAGTGGCCTTGCAGGCAGACTGGGCAGCACCTCTCTGCTTTATACACTGGTTTCTGCATAAGCTTACTTTCAAAGAGAGGATTCTGAGAATGAAAAATATTTCCAAACCACCATGCCAGGTAATGCAAACTCTGAGATACATACACACACTCTTTTGGTGTACTGTAACGCAAATTACTTTCTGAGAAATTTAACAAGTAATTTTCCTTCGAAACATGCTCTATCAAATTACCAAGTAACAACATTTTTAAGAAATGCATATTCTTAAAATGGGAGAAAACTAATATTGCTTAACTTCCATATGATCAGGAAAGTTAGCCCTGAGTAATACAGATGTGAACCAAACTGCCTTTTAACACGATACAGTGAACATTCAGAAGTGACCCGTGCTATAGCATGCATCCTTTTCTCATGTGTTCTGAAGGAGGCACATCTTAAGAGTAATTGAATTCTGTTCTTGCTATTATTCCCATGGAGGAGATTACTTACCATAAGTATTTTTCTCTACTGTTGCTATCTGAGAAACTGCTTTAACTGTTAATTTAAGAACGCATGCAGAAGAAAGGCACGATCAACGTTTCTAGGAGGCACATTATCTTCTTGATTATCAGCCTTACCCACACGTTCAAAAAAGCATTTCTTATAATCTTATTGTCTTTAATATTTTTAACACAAATATTTTGATATAAAGCAGGCATTCCTCTTCAGCATTTACAGAGTTAGATCTCAAAGGAAGTTAATCGTGAATTAGTATTAACATTGATTCTCAACATGCAACCTCATTAAAATTGTTTCCATTCTTTCACTATTTAAAATATTTCAGGAAGTGTTTGCTTACCTGGGAATATTCAAAGTCAGTGATAGGGGCTATGCTCTTGATATAGTCTGATCGAAACTGGTTTTCAGGGTTGGCTAGTGGAACTGGAGGTATAATAGTACTCATTGCTGAAATGATTGTCTTAAATAGGGTGAAAAAAATATGGATAAACAGTAGTTAGGCTCCATGTGTGATAATCTAAAATATATAATTTCTGCCTATATAGGTTAAGTAAACTTTCTAGTAAACAAACACCCCCCCCTAAAAAAAAGTCCTTACCACAATAGCATCTTTAACATTTTTCCGTATGTCTAAAATTTTCTGCTTCTTTTCCCTGTATTAAAGGAGAATTGTTATTAGCTTAATTTACCCTTAGTAGCACTGATTCCAGTCAATTGAGCGGGCTGCAGCACTAAGCTAGCCTGGTTCACTAGAGGTGAACATCAGTTCAGGTCTGTATAGGTTTTATCTGGGAAAGGAAAATATCCCCCTTTTCTAATCTGTATTGCAAACAAACGTATTTTGGTACAATGTTTTAAACAAACATTTTATAACCTATAGCTTTAAGCAATCATGTTTTGTTACCAAAGAAGTGGCAAAATCATTATGGATGTTGGATATAAAAACAACTAAAGAGTTATAAATATGTTTTACCTAAGTCTATCCATTTGTTAATAGTTATAAATGGAAATATATGCAAATAAAAGATATTGGAACTGTACATTGAGATATTAAGCATGCTCAGCAATACCAATAATACAGACCAATATCCAAGAATATTTAATAAATCCTAGTTAGTCAAATATTTTTAAATAGTCACTACCAGAAGAAGGATTTGCCTAAATATACCAAATTCAACAGCAAATATCTGTATTTTTCCCCTTAAAGGTCTACTCAATTGTCAAGTGAACTGTTGAGAGAAAGCACTTCTGGGAAGGCCAGGAAAAGAAGGGACAGTTTGCAAGCAATTTGGAAGCAGAACGGAAATTGCTCATCCTTACTCCGGATTAAATCCATTGACGTGCAGGATCCTCATCTGTTTGACAATAGTGCTTTTCCCAGACTCGCCAGCCCCTGAAAACAAGCAAAAAGAGCACAGTTACCTCTACCCGCTCTTAAGTCCCGAGCACCGCCAGGCCTGGCGGCCGTCGGGGCTCTGCCGCCCGCTGCGCGCTGCCTGCCAGCCCTTCTCCGGCCGCCGCGCCCCGGGCTTACCCAGGAGCAGCAGGCGGTGAGTGGCTTTGTAGGCCAGGCGCTCTTTCTGCAGCTGCTTCTCGATCTTTTTGTTGGCCTCACGCCGTTCTTTTTCATCGACGCCCTGGTCTTCTGTTGTCTTGCTGTTGCCCAAACACCCCATGCTTGCCGGCTCGACGGCTCCAGGCACAGTCAGGAATGCGCGCGCAAAGTAAAAGGGACGCGTGGAAGCCGCAGGCTCTGCGACGGCCGCTGCCCTCGCTGCTGAGCGAGGCCCTGGTCTCTCGGCGCTTCTCGGTCAGAACAGGACCTTCTTCTCCCTCCCCGCCCGCCGCAAACTCCCAACTGAAAAGGCTGAAAGGAAGACGCGCGGAACAAAAGGCTTTTAAAAATGTAATTATTTTAAGGATCTGCTGGGTAAACACTGTACAATGAACTCGGCCGGGGGTGGCAAGGGAGCCGAGCTCTGCGGGAGGCACTGGCGGTGGCCGCGAGTCCCTGGCCCGGGTCCCTGCGCTCGCACTCCACGCCGCGCTCGGCTCCTCCCAGCGGGGACCCTGAGGGGCGGCGCGCTCGGCCCAGAGCCGGCGGGGTGGCCGAGCGCAGCACGGAGGGCCTGAGTACAGAGCGCCACCAGGTCCCCACAGGGCGACCGTGGGCACCTAAGGTGCCAGCCCGCGCGCTTCCTCCCCGGCCCAGGCTCCGGAAGGGGAAGGGGACCTGGCTCAGAAGCGGCCAGGCCTCGGGTCTCGGGCTCTCAGCTACCGACGCTGGAGACGTCGGGGAACTAGGCTGGACCGGCCGGAGGTAGGGAGGAAGGGAGGAAGGGAGCGAGGGAGGGCGGGGCTCTTACTCGCCGGGGTCCGGGGTCGGGGCGCCGCAGGCTCGGCCGCACAGCTCCCTCGTACCGGAGCCCCAGGCCGAGAGGGAGTCTGGGCGCGCACCCCGTTGTCTCCCGACACCTCCCAGCTCGCGCAGGCGAGGACTCGTGGGATCATGCATATTCTATCAGGGAGGAGGGTCTCCAAGAGGCGCACCAGTCACACCGCCTTTGTTCCCTTCAGTTTCTAGACTATTCCAGCTCACCCACGCCGCCGCCTCCCCAGCCTCCTGTCTTTACTTCCAGCCCCGTTTCTCCCTTGTACTCCCGAGCAGCTCTGCCACTTTTCTAAGAGACACTGCGGTCTCGAACTTGGCATTGAAGCAGAGCAGCCAAGGCAGGCAAGAGACCGGCCCCTACTGTCCTTGCTGAGAGCCCTCCGAAGCCGACGCAGCTTGCCGTACAGGAGCCGGGCGCTGGACGGAGGGGACGGAGGCCCGAGCGTTGGCCGGGCTGCAGTCGTGGGCACCCGCGACGAGCGTGGAGGCCACTCTTGGATGTGGGAGGCTGCTCAGGCTGAGGGTCTCCGGGCTTCACGCTGCGCTCATCTTTTGTTCAGCCCCGTGGTCAAGTCCCCCCACTTTCTCCCAAACCTCGCTGTCTTTCATGTCCAGCACGCCCTAACTTTCCCGTTCCGGAGCGGGCACTCCTCAACCCCATCCCGGCCCCTGCGCTGCGCACTCTGTCCGTCTTCTGGTCCACCAGCTCCCCACTCCTGCAGCAGCTTCGCTTCTTCCAGGTGGTTTCGTGCCACCTCTGCCACCTTCCACCTCACGCCCCTGGTTAGTCCCACCAGTGTTCCTCTGCCCACTGCAGCCAAGAATTGAAGACTCTGCCTGCCTGTTACTTCCCGCCTCCTGTTGGCCTCTCAGCCCCTACCAGCTTGGTTTTGGCCTACACCACATGGAAGATAGTCTTACCAAGGTCACCCATCAAATAAATTTGATCTTTATTTTGATTTTTTCCGTGGCATCTGAGCTAACCACTCCTGGAGACCCGGCTCTTTGGGCTCCTCCCCCATTGCAAGGAGAGGTTTGGGGGGAACATTAGCCCCAGAACATCCTCTCCCCTCACACGCATTCCTGACTGTGTCCTCCATACTCTGCTCACAAGTTCTCCCTGGATGTCCAGCCAGCTTACCCTACTGATTGCCACTGTCCCTACACACTCCCTCCACCGTGCCTCAATACTGCAGGTGCACTTTGCCAAGGACTAGTTCTTCCCTGGTTTGCTGCCCCACCAGCAGTTCCTAACTGCTCCCTCCCCTCTCTGGAGGAAGGGCCTTTGATTTTCCAAGCCAGAACCATAGGAGTCATTCCAGACTCTTCTTTTTTTCTTGCAAACCCAGTTACTGTGTTCTGTCAGGTCATTTCCCTAAATAATCCTTTCCATCCCATCTTCTATGGCCAAGGTCTTAGATCACTAATTCTAGGCTAGATTCCAGCGGCAGCCTCCTGACTCTGCCCACTGGCTCCCATCTCACTTTCTCTAGCACACACTGCACAGTATGTATCCAACTTATGTCACTGTCCCCATCCTCCAGAAAGCCCTGGCATGGTCCTTTAGTGAGGTACAAACTCCGGTTCCCTGCTCTGCTCCATCCCTCCTCCTAACACTAGCAGTTCCTGAAAAGGCTGAAACAGGTGGGGGGAGGACCTGCTCCTCTTTCAGGAAAACCTGGGGACCCCCTCCCTGTCTGGACCAACTCCTAGCTATTCTAGCAACTGAAGTTGGGTCTCACTGCTTCCCTCATAGCTGGGTTAGGCGCCCCTACTCCCTGGTCTCACCCTTCACCTTGCATTGCAATGGTTTGTTTACTGCTCCATCAAAACCCTGGACCTCTTGAGGCAGGGCTGAGTCTGTGTACCTGCTGCACATGTGCCTAGACACACTCTGTGGATTTTGTGTTGAAAGGATGAGTGAATTTATGAAAGTCAAAGATAATTCCAGCTCAAGATACAACTTCTCATGAAAAGAATTTCATAATCAAATTTTAAATTCACAAAATATTTGTCCACTTTAGTACTATATTAAAAATAAGAATACTTTTTAAAAACAAAAGCAACAGATTACTCTTTTTGACACAGGCAGAGACAAAATATAGTGTCATATTCCATTCTAAGCGAGGTCAAAAGTTCTAGTCTTGTGGGAGAGGATAATTTAGCACAGTCCCACACCTCACAGCTTGTGAGCATGCCAACACACATGCACACGTGCCCACATCAGCCCCACAAGTACTATGGCTAATGGGGCAGAGAGAGGGGAGGAAAGTTCTTTTTAAAAAGCTTAATGTAGGGTGGCACTTGTGGTTCAAGGAGTAGGGCGCCAGCGCCATATACCAGAGGTGGCAGGTTCAAACCTGGCCCTAGCCAAAACCTGCAACCAAAGAAAAGAAAGCTTAGTGTAAATGTTCATAAGGATTTGTTAATATTTTTAATGCCAATATTCCAATAAACTATTGGAGAGAAGGGGACACAACAAATCCCACAAAAACAAATGACAGGAGGTTTAAGTCATAAAAGAATCCAGAAGTGATGCTGTTAAGGCAGCCTGATATCCAGTCACCCCAAAATTATAGCAAAAGGTCCACCTGTTCAGATTTAAAAACTAGGGATAAAGACAACTTTTATATTTGAAATTTATGATTAGATAAACGTGATAAAAACTTCCACAAGGTACCCAGTTAGTTAATGTATCAAATGAAAGCAGCTCTGGGAGCCAGGAGCAGCCAGACTTGGGCCATCTCTCAGAGCACTTGCTCCTATTCCTTAAGCTACAATTTGTGTTTCCAATTCAGCCATTTTTATATGCTAGTCCCATTTTATATGCTAGAGAGCTCAAGATTTTGAGGTTGCTGTGAGCTTTGACACCATGGCACTCTACGCAGGGTGACAGAGTCAGACTTTATTTAAAAAAAAAAAAAAAATCAGGGGTAGCAGAGAGAGAGGAATGAATAAGTATAGCACAGAGGACTTTTAGGGCTGTGAAATTGTGAAACTATTCTACATGGTATTATAATGGTAGATATGTGCACTTATGTTTGTTCTAAACTCATGGAATATACCAGTCCCAGGGTAAAACCTAATATAAACTAGGGTCTTTGGGTGACAATGATGTGTCAATTTAGGTTCATCAATTGTATCAACGGTACTACTCAGATGAAGGGTGTTAATAATGGAGGAAGCGATGTGTGTGTGGAGGCAGGATGTTCATGGGAAATCTTTGTACCTTCCTCCCAATTTTGCTGTGAACTTGAAACTGCTCTGAAAAATAAAGTCTTTTTTGTTGTTGTT
>CAUYPK010054053.1:0-12739 GCA_963574355.1 Loris lydekkerianus | reverse complement strand
GTGCATCTTACAAGGGTATATGTGAAACTTAGTAAATGTGGAATGTAAATGTCTTAGCACAATAACTAAGAAAATGCCAGGAAGGCTATGTTAACCAGTGTGATGAAAATGTGTCAAACGGTCTATGAAACTAGTGTGTGGAGCCCCATGATCACATTAATGTACACAGCTATGATTTAATAAAAAAAAAAAAAGAAAGAAAAGAGACTATGTAGGTCAGTGAAGAGAAAGATTATATATTAAAGGCGCTAAAGGGAAAAAAGAGAGAGAGAGAGAAAAGAAAGAAAATCGCCAACAAAGTATGCTATACCTGGAAAATAAAGGAGAATAAAAACTTTCTGAAACTAACAAAAGCTAGATAGGCAAAAATCTGTCACTATTAAACTTGGCCTTACAAAAAATGTTAAAGAAAGTTCTTCAATTAGAGGAGAAAGAATGCTAGACATCAACATATCAAGGTAAAGTGTATTATACTTATTGGTAAAGGTAAATGAATAGACAAATTATTGTAATGGTGGTGGGTAAATAACTTTTAAGTTTAGTATAAAAATTAAAAGGCAAAAGAATTAAAATACCTATAATTTAAAATAAAATATATATAATGGGTTCATAATATAAATTAATATAAATTATGAAATCAATAACATTAAGTAGGGGAAAGAAAAATTTGGCATTATTTTTTTAAAAATGTACTGTTACAGCTATAAGATATTTTATGTGAATTTCACAATAATCACATCTAGTTATAGCAGATACACAGGTCTAAAAGAAAAGGAAGTCAACATCTATCAATCTGAAGATCAACAAAACACAAATGTAGACAGAAAAATACAAAAAGATGATCAGAAGAACTACAAGACAAACAGAAAACAATTAACAAAATGGTAATTGTAAATCTTTTCCTATAAATAAGGTTAACTATAGATGAATTAAACTCTCCAGATTTAGAGTGGCTGAAATTATTTGCAAAAAATGATCCAGTTATTCTTTATCTACATAAAACTGACTTTAGAATTAAGGAGTGACACAGCTAAAGTAAAGGGATAGAAAAAAATATTCCATGAAAATGGTAACCAACATAGAACATGTTGTCTATGCTATACCACCCTGAATGCCCCAGATCTCATCTGTTCTTGGAAGCTAAATAGGATCAGGCCTGGTTAATACTTGGGTGGGGGACTGCCTGGTAATACTGTATACTGTAGGCTTAAAAAAAAAAAAAAAAAAAGAGTGCTTTAGCTATACATAAATCAAACAAAATAGATTTTAAGCAAGAAATGTTGTAGACACAAAAAGCGCAATATATAATGATAAGGGATCAATCCACCTGGAAGATATACTGATGATAAGTATATATGCACTCAGTATCAGAGCTTCTAAATATATAAAGCAAATGAGCTTTATATGTTTATAATGAAACTAAGGGTAGGCATAGACATCTATGTACTAATAGTAGGAGACTTCAGTACCTCACTCTAAATAATGGGCAGAACCTCCAGATAGAGTATCAATAAGAAAACAGAGGACTTGAGAGGACTTGAATAACATTATGGGCTTAATGGACCTAACAGATGTATGTAGCACATCTATTAATAGCTCAATGGCAGCAGAATATGCATTCTCTGAAGTGCACATGAATAATTTCTCAGGATAGATCATATGCTAAGTCAAACACTAGTCTGAACAAAGTTAAGGAGATTGAAATCATACCAAGTATCTTTTCTGACCACAATGGAATAAAACTAGAAATCAATAACAGAAGAAACGTGGAAAATGTCACATATGTGTGGAAATTTGAAAACAACCAATGGGTAAAAGAAGAAATCAAAAAGGGAAATTATAAAATATTTTGAAACAAATAAAAATACAACATGCCAAACTTATGAGACTAAGAAGGAAGTTCACAGTGATAAATGCCCACATTAAAAAAGCAGGAGGATCTCAAACTACCAACCTAATTTTGTACCACCAGGAGCTTTAAAGAGTACACTAAGCCCAAACAACAGAAGAAAGGAAAATATAGTTTAGAACAGAAATAAATGAAATAGAAAATATAAAACAATAGAAAAAAATCAGCAAAACTATGTTGATATTTCTTTTCTTTTTTTTGTGTGTGTGAGATCAAATAACTTTTTTTTTTCCTTTTTTTTAAATTAAATTATAGCTGTGTACATTAATGTAGTCATGAGGTACAATGTGCTGGTCTTATATACAATTTGAAATATTTTCATCACACTGGTTAACATAGCCTTCATGGCATTTTCTTAGTTATTGTGTTAAGACATTTATATTCTACATTTAGTTAGTTTCACATGTACCCTTGTAAGATGCACGGTAGGTGTGGTCCCGCCAAATAACCTCTCTCCACCCATCCTCTCCCATCCCTTCCCTCCCTTCCCTTTTCCCTAGTTGATATTTCTTTAAAAGTAAACCAAACTGAAAAACTTTCATCTAGACCAAGAAAAGAGAGAGAAGAGTTAAAATCAGGAATGAAAGGAGATATTTCAACTAATTTCAAAGAAATAATAAGGATTATTAATGACTAGTATATTTGCCAATATATAGGACAACTTACATAAAATAAATTCCTAGAAACAAGCTCCCAAGACTGAATAATAAAGAAACAATGTATTTGAACATGCCTGTGTAATATATATATATTAAGGATATTGAATGATATTCAGAAATCTCTCAATATAAAAACTCAATGCCAGAGGACTTAACTGTGAATTATACCAAACACTTAAGGATGAGTTAACACCAATCTTAAAAAAAAAAAAAAAAAAAAAAAGCTAAAGAAGAAAAAACACTTCCCAACTTGTTTTATGGGGTCAGCATTATCCTGATACCAAATCCAGACAAGAACACCACAAGAAAGAAAACCACAGGCCAGTAACTCTGATGGTTATAAATGCAAAAATTCTTCAGAAAATGCTAGCAAGCTGAATTCAAAAGCACATTGAAAGAATTATTTATCATGTCCAAGTAAGATTTATCTCTGGGATGCAAGACTGTTTTAACACACAAAAATCTATTCACGTGATATACCATTGCTATGGTATGAAACTTGGTATGTTAAAACCTAATCACCAGTGTGATGATGTTAGCATGCAGGGGCTTTGGGAGGTGATTAGAACCAGAGGGTGGAGGAACCCTACTGAAAAAGGCCTTAGGGAGCTACCTTGTTTTTCTACCTTGTGAGGATTCAGGTAGAAGGTGTCGTCTTTGAACTAGAAAGCCCTCACCAATACAAAGTGTGCCGTGCCCTTAACCTTGGACTTCTTATCCTTTAGAATTGGGAGAAAGAAATTCTGTTAATTAGCCAAACAATTTACAGCATTTTGTTATAACAACCTGAATGGATTAAGAAAACTGCACTAATAATGAAATCACATGCACAATCATCTCAATAGATGAAGAAAAAGTGTTTGACAAATTAAACCATGGCTCATATCACAAACACCAAAAATAGAAGATGTTTGAATGGATGCTGAGAGAAAAGAAGAACTCTTATACACTGTTGGTGGGACTGCCAACTAGTACAACCTCTGCAGAAAATTGTATGGAGATACCTCAGAGAAACTTAAAAGTAGACCTACCATTTGATCCAGCAATCTCACTGCTGGGTATATTCCCAAAGGAAAAAGGTCATTTTACTAAAAAGATATCTGACATCATATGTTTATAGCTGCACAATTCATAATCACAAAGACGTAGAAACAACCCAAGTGCCCACCGATACATGAATGGGTTAACAAAACGTGGCATGTGTTTACTATGGAGTAAACTTTTGTGACAAGCTGGATGGAACTAGAAATAATTTTTCTAAGTTAAACATCACAAGGATGAAGAAACAAACGTCTATCCAACAGCAAGTTGGAACTTATCAACCAACACTTCAGTATATGTGTGGAAGAAAATCTCAATGAAAGTCAAGCTGAGGGCAGAGGGAGTAGGGGATGGGCAAATTCACACTTGTTGGGTACAGTACACACTATTTGGGTGAAAAACACACTTATAACTTTGACTCAAGATGTCCAAAAAACAAAGTACGTAAACAAAACATTTGTACCCCTTGATATTCTAAAATTAAAAATTAAAGAATTGAAAGTAAAATCATAAGGAGATATTAGCACTCCAGTGTTCATTGTCTTGCTATTCATAATTACAAGGATTGGAAACAAAGTAGGAGCCCATTAAGGGGTGCATGATTGTGATGTTATTTAGCCTTTCAGAAGAAGAAAATCCTGCCATGTACAACGACATGGATGATCCTGGGGGCATCACTCTGAGTGAAATAAACCAGTGAAAGGAAGGCTAACACTGTACTGTGTGATTCCACTTATCTGAAGCGTATAAAATAGTTAAACTCACAGGACCAGAGGGTAAAAGAGTGGTTACTAGGGGACTTGGAGGAAATGGGGAAGTTGCTAATCAAAGAGCAGAAAGTCTCAATTATGCAGTAATATTAAGTTTTAGAGATCTGTAACAGATTGTGTTATATTAACTATGTTATATTTGATATATTATACATATGTATTATATGTGTTATATATATGTTATATATTATATATGTTATATACAATATATTATACATATATAATATAATATATATGGTAATTGTGAGTTTAAAATTTTGTTAAGGACATAGGTCTCATGTTAGGTGTTCTGACCATACTGAAATATCTTGCTTAATGTATAGCAGGCAAATATGTACAAGATCTGTCCTTGTTTCCAATTAATATTTTCTTCCAGGAAGCTAAGCATGGACTAATTTACCTTTTGTCCCCTTGAAGCATGGTGGGCCGAGAGATTTTAAGTAAACGGTGTGGTTCACTTTATATACTAGTTTTTTCCTCCACACTTTTGCTATATGACAATGTGTGTGTGCATGTGCACAAAAGCAGTGAATACTGTTTTTTGTTGTCACCATTGTTTTGTTTTTATGTCTCACACGTGTATTTTATAATACACAATTTTTTTAGACTATATTTTAGATCACAGTCTCATTTTTGCACCTGTTAAGCATTTACTTAATAAATGTTTTTTAAAAAATTTTATATTCAGCCAGCAGCTCTCAATAGCAATATCTGCCTTGTGTTCTCCTTTTTCTTCTTTCTAGATGTGTGGTCTTTACTAGTTATGGCAAATGTGAATTTGTCCCTCTTACTACCATTCAGGATAGCACGAAAGAATAGAAAATTTTGATACCTTCAAATCATTATAGAAACATTGGGTATTTTTACTGTTTTAAAATCTTCATGAGGACAGGCACACTTTCTAGAAGGTTTACTTCATGTCATAATTATGTACATAAGTCAATTGAGGAATATAATGTTCATTTATTATGTTATTCAAAAATTACAGAGCTATAAAGGGCTTTTGAACTGTCTACAGTGGGTGGTGTAGCCACTCTTTTTAAGAGATAGAAATGAAGGTTCAGATAGGACATGTTGAATCCTAAGGTCGGCTGGCGGGAAAGCATAAGCTTAGACCTTGCCTCTTTGTATTTTCATGCTTACGATGATCTCTTCAAGTTCCTCATTTAATGCAATCATTTGGTGCTCTTAAATAAAAATGAAAATAAGATTGGAACACATTTTAGTAAACTTTTCAATGAAAAAAACTGATAATAATGCCAGGTAATTTTACAAAATTCTGATTTATATTTGCAATGAATTATTTTCATAATGGAATATGCCTTTCCCTTTAACTACCAGGAAAATGCGGCCCCAGTGGCTGCATATGCCACACTCCACAGATGCTATATATTCTTTCCATTAAGAAATGCCTAAGGGGAAGGAGATAGTGTAAACACAATCCCAGGTGCCAGCAGGAAGTGTCCCCTGAGAAGGTCAGGGGGTCCTGCAGAGGAGCCAGTTTGGAGCCCATGTGCAATCTTCATCCAGGGTGTTTAATTTATCTTTCTCTCAAGAATTTATATCTCAGACTTCTTTGGAATCTACATAACCTAGCTGAATGGGACTTGGTATTCCTATCTAACGATCTTACTTTTGGATTCTGAAGGTCAATTTTTTATCCTTAAAGAAATTGTTGGTTTTTCATTCAGCACATGTTTATTTAATACATATTCAATCATTTTAAGTGCTTTCTTAGTGCCTGGATTTCTAAAAGATTCTAGTCTACTCCTGGGATTTAGATAGCAAGTATAACATGCAAATTGTACAATGTGTTAGATAAATGCCAAAGAATCATCAAAAGAGCAGAAGGGGTTAAGAGGATTCTGAGGTCTGGACGTGGGCAGGGCGTCCCCTCCTGACCAATATGTGAGGGCTCCCTATGCATTATCTGGTCTATTCCCGACAACCTCCCTGCAAACATCAGACCAGAGACACAGGGAGGTTAGTCATGATGTCACACAACTAGGAAGGGCGGAACCAGAATTAAAATCTAATCCTTCTGGCGCCAAGACCCAGGGTCTCTGTAGAGAGGATTCAGTTTGGAGAAAGCAAGTACATAAACAGACTCTGTGGAGTCATGGGATGGGACATACTGTGTAAGGCACATCAGTAGGACAGGAGTTTACAACCTTCTGGTTTTGTAAATATTTTTATGGGGACCTAGTTGTATTAGTTTTCTATAACTGCTATGACAAAGTTCAACAAACATGGTGGCTTATAACAGTACACATTTGTTTTTTTCCAGTTGTAGAGATGAGTTGTCCAAAATCAGTTTCACCGTGACAAAGTCAAGTTGTTGCCAAGGGCTCTGCTCCTTCTGGAGGCTGTAGGCAAGATTCCTTTTCTTTACCTTTTTCTTTACCTTTTCCAACTTCTGGGGCAGCAACCCTTGGATTCCTTGGCATGTGACCTCCTTTATCTTCAACGCCAGCAACAGAGCATCTTGCTCTGCTGTCACATTGCCAGCTCTGTCTGGTCAAGTATCCCTCTGCCTTTATTATAGGGACACTTGTGACTACTTTTAGGGTCCAGCCAGGTAATCTAAGGTCCTCGATTTAATCATACCTGCAAACTTCCTTTGGTCATATAAGGTAACAATCCCAGGCTCCAGGCAGTAGAACCTAGAGAGGTGTCTTTGGGATCTGCAGCCCACACAGCAGACACACTCACTGATTTGCCTGTTACATTTCGCTGCTTTCTTACTCCAGTAGCAGAGTCAAGTGCTTGCCACAGAAAGCTCATGGCCATAAAATCTACATTTATGTGTGGGGCTTCACTGAAAAAAGTAGCAGTCCCTTGTTCTAAAGAAGCAGCACCTGTCTTGAAGAAAGAGGCGTTCCATCATCAGCAACTACTGTTCCCTGGGAGGGAAATGGATTAAGTCAAAATTAAATCACGTCAAAGTTAAGTTTAAATTCTCTATGTCTGGCTATTCTTGGGTGGAAAAATTGTGCTTTCTTCAATCACCACGGAGGTTTTCTGCTGCTGCTTTACATCACTGACATTTTTATTCTCATTTCCTGGGGAAAAACAATATGCCTGTAAGATTAAAAGGAAGACACTGGCGTCAATGAAGTACAAAGTTTAAACTGAATTGATGGTGTATGCCAACACAATTTCCAAATGATATTTGTCAAACAATGAACTAACTACTTAAGTGAAGCTCATGCTTACACAGAATTCATTTTTCTTTTCTTTTTCTTCTTCTTCTTTCTTTTTTTTTTTTTTTTTTTGGTCTTAAATAGCATACTTTCGACCCACTTCATGTCAATCCTGTTATTGTACAAATGGAAATTTAAATTTCAGGTTTATGTAATGTTTACACTTCAAATAGTATCATTACTGCTAAAGAAATACATCCACCGTCTGGGAATACAACATTGTTTTGCAAACTATAGTTTTCATAGTATCGCAACAATGCTGTTAGTAGACACATAATTATAACTAACCCCCAATTTTCCAGTACTGGAAAAAACATGAAGCTTTTTTGATAAAAGAAAATGGCTCTGTATAGAATTCTAAGAATTTTAAAGATCATTGACTAGGAAGGCCTAAAGTAGAGGGAAAATAAAATTTAAATCTTTTGTTGAGCACCCTGTCTATGCATTAACCACTATGGGTCTGGGATTTTGTACTTTCTTCCTTTTCAGCTAATGATAGTTTAGGGGTAGTATAGCCAATACTTACTTAGAGATTTCTGTGGGTCAGGCATTGAGGCACGTGTTTAATATGCACTGAAGTATTTAATCTTTTCAAGTGGAGCTACTAATGCCCACTCTACAGAGAGAAAGTTGAGGGACAAAGGCACAAGTAGCTCAATCAACATCACCCAACTAAGTAATACATGAGTAGGGATTTGAACCCAAGAATATAATAGCTATGCCTTTAGCCACTGCACTAGGCTTTGTCTCCCATGTGCATTTATGCCAAGGAGCTCCTGAGTTCTGAGATATAAACAAAACACTAAGCAAGATAGTGAGAGCTGGACCAGGGAAATTTTCTTCTAGAAGTCCCTGCAGCTCTTCTAAGAAAAGGTTCCTGTGATTACCAACATACCTGTAATTCATTTCAGAAACGTGTTAATTTTAGGCTTTTGTTCGGCAGCTTTCAGTCTTGGCTACACATTCAAATCTCCTGGGGAGCTATAAAAATACCAATGCCTGGCTCCACGTCAGGCCAACTGAGTCAGACTCTGGGGATGAAGTCCCAGATGCAGATATTTGATGTAAGTTCTCTGAGTGACACGAGCTTGCAGTCAGGTTTGAGAACCCACCATGGGCTCTACCATGCTTCACAAACATAGTTCTAAGGCTACAAATGATTCAGTCCATTAGGTACTAGAGATGAGAAGACTTTCAATTACCCAGTCATTAGGCAAGACTGGGAATCTAGGTACACTTGAATGAATGCTTATATGTTTTGGATTCAACACAAAATCTCTGAGTGCTTTTTAATACTTTTAGCATTTTCCAGAGCCAGCAATCGGAGACTTTTAACATAGCTTCAACATCAGTGAACATGCTCCATGGAAAGAGATGGGAGGAATTTCTTTTTGGTGTAGATTCCAAATCTTGCAATGCCGGCCAACTTAGAAGTAAAGGGAATATGTGTGTGGCTACTTCTCTGGATTTTCCTATGTTTCTCTGCACCAGACGGTTGCTACTCAATGTGCTGCATGATCTGTTTCCTTTAATTTAAGAGAGAAAAGTCTTCCAATTCACAAGAAAAGTACAAGGATTTGGGCAAACATTCCCACCATTCTGATTATAGGTATGACACTAAACAGATCAACAGACTCTATTTCACTTCAAGCTGTCCAAACATCTAGGGCTGCCATAAACTTGAGTATTTTTTTGTTTCAGTGATGGAACAAGCCTGAAGTAGTCCAGTTGTGGAGGATGTATGTTAAAACTGTTAGGGCTCATTAGCACTGTATAGCAGGCATGTCGGGTATGGATGATGTGGAGATCTCCCTCTAGTCCAAGTATGCATGCGCACACATACATACATACACACAGAGTGAAAGTTCCAGCTGGATAAATCTTCTAGTTTATTAATACCAATGAAAGAAACTATTGCCTATGAATGTGTAAAAAAGCACAACTAGTTTTTTTTTCCTGAATTCAGTGTTATTGTGTTTATGAATTCTAGGAGAAAGAAACACTAGGAGGTGACATATGATGACAAACAGTATTACTTTCTTTCAGTGTTTCTAATCACACATCATAGAGCCTTGTTGTGTCTGACTGGCAGGCTGGCCTTCTGCGTAAATTCCAGAGGTGTTCCCTGCCTTTGTCCTTGGAGATGCCCTAGAGTGGGTAGTTTCATTTGACAGCATCCTGGACTTTTGAGAGAACTAAGAGAAAGAGTTGACAGGATGATCTAATAGATCTTTTGTTTCCTACTCCTTTTATTGGGTGGAAATAGTAAGCTTGCATTCAGAAATAGACCCTGTCCTCTAGTGGGTGAGCGAAAGATCCCCATGTTTGTGCATACTTACTCTAAATATCCTTTCATGCATGGATTCCCATCATTGTGAACTGGTAAAAAAAAAAAAGTTAAAGAACAGAAGAAATGCTTGGAGTCTGGCCAGAACTTAAATGTGACCATAATAAGTCCTGAAGATAAAACCATTGGACACTGTAGGATTTTTTTCATTGAGTGAGAAGCTGGGTTTCCGCCTAAATGATTTTCTTCTAGACTCGCCTCATCGCTTAATGCTTTTTTACCTGACTTTCTTTGGAGTGGAACTGGCAATCTCCTCTTTCATGCTTATCAGACTTTGGGATTTTCTAGAATGGAAGGGTCATTACTACAATTGGGACAACATTTATTCTAAATCAGGGTGGGGATGATACATCAGGATCGTGTCCTGACATAGTGATGAGGGCAATTAAATGCTGCATGACTTTTTGTCATTGTTGTTATTATTACTCTGCTTCTAGGATGAAGGTAAAATGGTATCTCATGAAGTTTTCTACAATGGGTGGATATATGTAAGGTCATGGGGGTAGAAGACTATTGAGATGCACGGCTGAGCTGTGGCCACACTGTGGGTGCATAAGGAAGGTCAATCCAACAATTGGGTGCTGGTGTTCAGCATGAGGCCAGCAGGCACGGCTCTGGTTTGCTTTCGCAGTACGTGTTCTCCATTTCCACGCTTCTTTCAGCAGGGTTACAGCAGCTTCTGACTGCTTTTGCTTTTTGACTGCTGCCCAGTGTCTTCATCTCCTCTTCACATTTGGTGAGATCATTCCTTCCATCTAAAATACTAGTCCTCTTTCTCTGCCAATTTGTGCTTCTGTGTGACAGTGAACATGATCTCCAAATCCACCATTTTTAAGTGTCATTCACGTCTGATCACTTCTTTATATTTCTTGGAATTTACAGTGTAAGATCTTCAAATAGCAGCTTGGAGATAATAGGTCATTTTGTGCATGTTTCTTCACAACCAGATTTCAGTCTCCTTGAAGGAGGTCCTGTGATTTCCAATTTCTGTATCTTCCGTAGTATACAGTGAATGCAACCAAATTTAGGGTGATGAAATAATTGCTTGGTGAATGAGTCAGATAAGCTGAGTAGAACTTATAATATTTTATGAAAAATGATAGCAATGAATTTATACTACTGTATATATAATATATAAAATGATGGCAATTAATTTATACTATCTGTATAAATAAAATATATATTATATTATGCATATATAGATCTAAATAAACATATATGATCATATAATGTCCATTTCTGATGGTCTAAAATCTTTTAAAAAATTCTGAAGAAAATCATATTTCATAATTGCTTGGCCTAGAAGACTTCTGAATATATTTATTAAAAAAATATATAACATTGAATGAGAACCCAAGAAAGTCATTTATCCCATAAATTGTTATGAGAAAAGAAGAAAGAAAAATGTTAGGCATAAGTTTCAAAAACTATTTCCAAGGCCTTACTAATGTGATCGTTTCTGAGCTCTTAAAAAATGATCAAATTACTATGAACTTTAATTTTACCATGTTAATTTTGAAAGCTATTACTAATGAAAAATTGGGATTGAAGAAAGTTGTTTTTCTAAAATTCAAGTTTGAGGCAGATTTTAAAAATTATCCCCTATCAAAGATCCAGTTTCTTCCTTTTGAATATTCAGTCATTGTTAAGGCCTAAAATGCCACATTCGGAAAATGAGAAGCATTTCCCGACAAAGCAGCAGAATTTTAAGGACTGATAGAAAAACTACATTGCAGTTCTACCTAAAAATTGATTCAATTACCTCAGAATATTGGCACATCTTTCAAAAAATTACCCTTGCTTTCTGGAAGTAGCTATGGTGAATTGAGAACCAATATCTGTAGCTTCTGACTAGGATTCTATATAACTTCCTTAGAAGAACTGAAATTGTTCTTAAAAACGATAGACTCTCACTGGATTAAAAATTTAAACTTAAGACATGAAACTATAAAAATACTAGAAGAGAGTGCAGGGAAAACCCTTGAAGAAATCGGTCTGGGCGAGTATTTTATGAGAAGGACCCCCCGGGCAATTGAAGAAGCTTCAAAAATACACTACTAGGACTTGATCAAACTAAAAAGCTTCTGCAAAGCCAAGAACACAGTAAGTGAAGCAAGCAAACAGCCCTCAGAATGGGAGAAGATATTTGCAGGTTATGTCTCTGACAAAGGTTTAATAACCAGAATCCACAGAGAACTCAAACATATAAGCAAGAAAAGAACAAGCGATCCCATTGCAGGCTTGGCAAGGGACTTGAAGAGAAACTTCTCTGAAGAAGACAGGCGCACAGCCTACAGACATATGAAAAAATGCTCATCATCTTTAATCATCAGAGAAATGCAAATCAAAACTACTTTGAGATATCATCTAATTCCAGTAAGATTAGCCCAAATCACAAAAGTCCAAGACCAGAGATGTTGGTGTGGATGTGGAGAAAAGGGAACACTTCTACACTGCTGGTGGGAATGCAAATTAATACAGTCCTTTTGGAAAGATGTTTGGAGAACACTTAGAGATCTAAAAATAGATTTGCCATTCAATCCTATAATTCCTCTACTAGGCATATACCCAGAAGATCAAAGATCACATAGCAACAAAGATATTTGTACCAGAATGTTAATTGCAGCCCAATCCCAATTCATAATTGCTAAGTCAGGGAAAAAGCCCAAGTGCCCATAGATCCACGAATGGATTAATAAATTGTGGTATATGTACACCATGGAATATTATGCAGCCTTAAAGAAAGATGGAGACTTTACCTCTTTCATGTTTACATGGATGGAGCTGGAACATATTCTTCTTAGTAAAGT